>WOXC01005852.1:132500-172273 GCA_011680675.1 Gymnobelideus leadbeateri | reverse complement strand
TTTCATTATTTTTATTTGAAAGGTCTGCCTATGCAACTAAATACCAATTTTTACTTGGGACATGCATTTATTGACATGGAAGAAAGAAAGGTAACACTTGCCCAGTTGAATAATCCTTGGTGTGCAATAGGGGAAGTGAAGCGGCTTGGAGACATCCTTCCCTGTTTTAAATCATGTCAACAAGATCACAGAGATGGTGTCTCTAGCCATGAAGCCATAGGACCAGTGCTAAGTGCCTGACATCCTCAGTGACTAAGATGTGCTTTGAATTTGGGGGTGGGGAGTAAAAAGCTGCCCCAATTTTAGTTTGCTGTGATATTGATTGGTTGTGGAGGGAGGGTACAAAGATACCAGACCTATGGTTTCACTGGTATAGTGAACTCTCAGTGAGGAATCTCCCTCTATCAAAGCTGATTAGCACCTGTTCTGCAGCTTATAGTATTAGTGCTTGGGACACTGAAAAGTTAAATGACTTGCTCAGGGTCACTTAGTCTGTATATATCAGCAGCAAGACTTAAACAGAGGCTTCCTGGACCACAAGACCAATTCTATTCATTAGGCCACACTGCTCCTCTTATCTCAGATGTGACCAGGTCAGTCATTTTATCTAGGTGAGCCTCAGTTTCCTTATCTGTGAAAAGAAAATAAGATTACTTGCATGAGCTACTTGACAGGATTTTTGGATCAGATGAGATCCTGTAAGTGAAAGCACTTTGTAAGCCAACAGCAGCAGCTCTACTAATGGTATGAAGATCAGGAAAATACCACTTAGGAAGGTCTAAGCTGAAACTCTCTACAAGTTCATAATTAGGGACTGCCCTGAAAATCATTTTTCTCCATTGTTGATTTTCTCACTGAAGGGAAGGAAGGAAATCCAAAAGGAAATTTCAAAGCAGGCTGATGAAAACATTAAATAACAGAAGATCCCCAAACCCATGGGGTCTTTTAAACAATTGCCCTGGTGACAATTCAAAGACTCTTACTCTTCTGTCCTGTATCTGGTAAAAACAGAGAAATCTCACTCAGAAAAATCCACCTACTTTGTAAAGGCAAAAAAATTAATAATAATCAGCAAAGTGGGGCTACGGAAAGTGCGTCCTAAAAATATCCAACATTGCTTTGGTTTGGGGGAAGGGTAGAGGCAGAGGGAAGAAGACAGAGAAGGCAGATACAAAAGAAAGACATTTATCTTCGAATAGCAGCACTTAAATGCTAAGCCCCAGCTAGGCAGGTGTTTCCATTCCTTGATGAGCAGGTGCAGCCGAAGTGGCTACAGGGACTGGCCATGCCTTCCAGCCAGATTAGAGCATTCATTCAGGGAAAGAAAAGGAATGTGCAAAGCCATCAGGGGATCGACTCTAACACTGGGGCGGTCTCAAGAAGGCCACTGCTTTATAAAGAGCCCAAGGCCACAACAATCAGGACTCAACTTCAGTTAGCTTTGCATCTGCCTCTATACCTTTATTGACTTGGGAAAAGAAAATGAGAGAGACAGAGACACAGAGACAGAAAGAAACAGAGACAGACAGAAACAGAGAGACACAAAGAGAGAGAGAGAGAGAGAGAGAGAGAGAGAGAGAGAGAGAGAGAGAGAGAGAGAGAGAGAGAGAGAGAAATCTAAATACATGTGTCTAAAAGAGCTACAGGTGACTATGTATATAATTTACATAGTAAGGTCTAAATTCTACAAAATAAAATTTTAAAAAACTTTTTGTCTTTTTTTTTGTAATGGTGGCGTGTTTTGTTTAATAGACAACAGAGAAAAGTTGGAATAAAGTTTTATTTAGGAAATTTCTGGGTATTCATCCCTCATGGAGAAAGATGCCCAAAGATTCGGTCTTACTTGCTTGCTTGCTAAAAAGGATTCTTTCTGTTCGTTTTTCCTTGTCTTCGTTTAGAAAAAAAAAAGCAAAGAAATTGGTGTGTTTGCAAAATGAAAGGTTTCTCTATTATTTCTATTTCATTTTTATCCAGGTACATGTTGGCTTATGGTTTAGACTATAAAACAAGTCACACAATAGACTTTCATCTCCTATTGCCTTTATTCCCAATGCTTTGTTTTATCTGAGCTCACAAATACAGATGTCATTTTAATCCTGCCTGATAGAATCTTTAAAGAGTATACACTGGTATTCCTTTTGGTGAAAAGCATCAGACAGAACTGAAAGCTAAACCACAAAATGTTTCACTTTTCACAACAGAGGGATTTCCTTGCCACAGCTGCAACTGAACGGCCATCTGAACGAACTTGATCAGGCATTGGGAGGGAGCTCAGCAGACAAGAGGAATGAAAATTTAATTCAACTCAACAAACACTTATTAAGTGTCCACTATGTGCAAGTGCTAGGTAGAAAAGCTTAAAATGTGGTTCAGGTATGTCTTGTTTTAAGGAAAAAAACCCACTGAGCAAAAATCAAAATTCACAAACCCAATAAAAATTTGGAGACAATTATTTACATTATAAAAGACTTCCCAGAAAAGGTCATTTATATTGTAAGCTTCCCTTGTGAATGCTAAATGATTCAATTTAAGTGCAACTTTTTAGAAATCTACTCTATGGTATACTCTAGGGTATTCCTTTAAGAGCAAAAGCTGGAGAATGGGAAAAATCAAAATATTTTTTAAGACTGTGTCTCCCAGTCTTACCCAGACTGGAAATACATGGGATACTCACTGTTTCATTTCACTACTGGTCAGCATAAGAGTTTTTACCTGCTCTATTTCCAGCATTTAGTTCATCCATTCCATCTCGGGCACCCTGCGCCACCCCTCACCATATTGGTGCAGGACTTAATGGGAACATCCAATCCCCTTAGTCTACTGAAGTTTAAAAATCCATGGCTCAAGAGATCCACCAGGATCAGTCTCTCCAACAGCTGTAATTATAGGCATTCACTCTCACACCTGGCACTGGTTTTTTTGTTGTGTTGTTGTTTTTTAAAGAAAACCCCACAGATTAAATAATGTTCTGGATTGAGATAATGTTAATAAGAAAACAAAAAGCAATTTGGCACAGTGTTTTAAAGGCCTCAGAGTCAGGAAGATTTAAAGGTTCAATCAAGTTCTGCCTTTGACAGATACTGTCTATGAGACTGTGGATAAGCCATAACTTCTCAGTGCCCCCAGGCATCTCTCTAAGATTATAAATTGCTAAACGGGTGCCAACTTTCATGGGTAGAGCAAGTTTACTCATTGAGAATTTGTTTTGCCACAAAACAAGATTTGTGCAGTATAACTGAAAGGTAACAGTGTGTTGGGAAAGATCAATGTGGGCCAAAGTGAGCAAAAAGTCTTTCTGGGAGGCAGACCTCGAGCTGGAGACCTTGAAGGTGGTCCAGGCCGGGAGGAGGCTTAGCCAGGAGGAGAAAGGCTGCTCAACCCTGGTCCTGGGACTACTGGATTGACAGGTACCAATCACACTCTAGCCTAAACCACCTAGACAGCTCTTTAGTTTCTGAGTATGCTGAGCACAAGTGAGGTGCAAAGTGCTTCAGGTGTTCTTCTCCATGCCTCATTGAGCACCCCTCCTTTTTACCCCCAGGTGTCCCCCTCCCTTCCCTAGGCACTGCCATAGGTGCCTGAAAGCAATCCCCTACCTCTTTTTACTTTGAGAGAGCTCCCTTTGGGTTGCTTTCCCCTAATATCAAGCACAAATCTCTGGCCTAGGTTTTATCCTGAAGGGTGGGCCCACTCACTCATCATGGATGTTCCAGTGGAAATGACCACTGTGGCATGAGCACAGCAAGGAGAAGGCAGTTCTTCCCCCAGCTCCTCATGACTTTGATTATGTTGCTGAGCTGGGTACAAGATGCCTTCCTTGGCCAGGCCCTCCTGGTCTGGAAGGTAGATAAAGCAAGCTCTGGGAAACCAAGTTCTCCCACCATTTTACTTCCTGCATTTGGCAACAAATGTCTCTCCAGATGCATGATTCTATGGTATCTGTGTTAGAAAAGTCCTCTCCCACTCTCTGCTCCTTCACCTCTCTCCCACCTGTAGAGGTGGGTCTTCTTGCCAAGGCAAACCCCTCTATCTGTGCTCCTGATTTCATTCCATCTTAACCTTGCTCCTGAACTCTGCTTCCACTTCACCAATTGCCTACTGGACATCTCAAACTGGATATCCCACAGCCATTGATGTGAAACTCAGAATATCCAAAACCTAATTTATTTTCTTTTCCCCAAACGTTCCCCTCTTCCTAAATTTCCAGTCACCTACCCCCACAATATAGGCATCCTTAACTCCTCAGTTACACTGATTACAGATATCCAATCAGTTGCCAAGTCCAGTTGTTTTTGCCTTCATATCTCTTCTCTGACACTACATAATCCTGGTGCAGGTTCTCATCACCTTACACTTAGACTACAACAATAGCCTCCCTATCTAGCCCCTCCCCACTCTAGGTCATCCTCCACTTAGGTGCCAAAACAATATTCTTAAAGACCAACTCTGACTTTATTACCCTACTACTCAATAAATTCCAATGGTCCCCTATTTTTTGAGATCAAGTATAAAATCAACTATTTAGCTTTTAAACAACCTGGCTTCTTCCATTATTTTTAAACTTTATTTCCTCCCATTTCCTCTATAACCCTGAACATTGGGCTATTTTCTCAAAGGAGACATGACATCTCCTGACTGTGCATTTTTATTTTTATTGACTGTCCTCAATACATAACTCTGTCTCCTTGGTAAAGATCTTGACACCATACTCCAGCCTTATGCATGTTTTGTTTCTAACGTGGTTCCATTCCTAATGTTTATATGAACTATGGTAGACCCTTTCAAGCTTATATTGATCTAATCAGCCACAGTTATACCTTGACTCCAACATAGTGATGTCACTTTGGTCCTCTTAGAGTATGAGACAACCAACCAACCAACTCCTCTGAGCTAAAGCTGTCTAGTTGAGAGATATTCTGAATGTGAGTGTCTGAATCGCAAATGAGATAATTATGATAAAGTACTTAGCACAGTATGAGGTACATCGTAAACACAATGTAAAATGGATTATGGTTATCTTCATTATCAGTCATTTTTATTATTCTTTCCTTTGTCAGAGATAAGTAAATTAGTAGGTATGGTTCTTGCTTAAATATAAGCAAGGATGGTATAAATACTGTAGCCTCTTTCTTGGTGAAACTGTACGGTTTGTTCCAATTGAAACGAAACCCATTGACTCCATTGAGCTCTTGGTACAAGTCTGTGATTCCTGCTCTCCTCAACAATGGGTGGTTGAAATTCTCAGTCTTCAGTGAGAAGCCATTGAGTGTGTGTGTGTGTGTGTGTGTGTGTGTGTGAGAGAGAGAGAGAGAGAGAGAGAGAGAGATGACCAGCCTGTCTTTGAGTAGCATGCTCTCAAAGTCTCTACCTTGGTCAGAATGAATCCTGACATGGAATCCATGTAAATGAAAAATGCTTTTTCCACCATATTTTGGTGACAATTGTTCCTTTGTGGGTTTGGATTGAATATCCTTGGGATGGTTCCTGAGGTTGTCTTTTTTCACAAAGGAATCCTCCTAGATGTTTCTCTAAGGTAGAATTAGTAAGCTAGTGTCTATGTGTTGTCCTGTAAGGGCATTGCCCAGCCTGCTTGTGCAAAGACAACACTCTTCTGTGCTTGCTGAGTCTCTGCCTCCATCTGCCCTTCTCTTTTGGTGCCAGAGAGGGAGGGAGTCCCCAAAATCAAATAGCTCAGGATCTGGTGTGAAGGCTAAAGAGTCAGGGATCCTGTGATAGTCACTGAAATTCCTCTTGTGCCATTTACATTTACTAGATAACCTCCAAGTTCTCATCCAGCTCGAAATCTAGGACCCTATAGATCTATGAACTCAATGTCTCTAAAACCAAACTCATCCTCACACAACATCATAGAAATTCAGAATTCAAAGGGAATTTCAAAGGCCATTTAGTTAAGCAACTAACTAAGAAAGATTCTTCTTTACTTAACCCCCTCCAACATCTGGTGATCCAATCTTCACTTGAAGATCTCTAGTGAGGGGGAACTATAGGCATACAAGAACTCTCAAGAATTAAATGTTAAATTTTCAGTACCTCAGAAATCAGCAAAAAACTATAAATCAGGGCTTGGTTTATTGTTTTGTTTATTGTCCAGAAGACTTAAGAAAGTAATAGAGGAAATGTTAATAATACAGATTAAACTTAAAAATATGTTGTGTGTATATTGGTTTTTTCCAGAGAGCTGGTTGTTAAACATTTACCATTCCCTGAGGGGAACCCACTACCTTCTGAAGTAGCTCATTCTACTTTTAGATAGTTCTGATTTTTAGAAGGTTTTTATACTATTATGTTTATTATACAATCATCTTTTTATTATACTGTGTTATAGAAATATTCATTTTGTTCCATGAATTTAAAATAAAAATTTTAAAAAACAGAGGTTTTCCCTCACATCAATCTGAAACCTGCATGTCTTCAACTTCTCTTTGGAGCTCCTAGATCTACTCTCTAAGGCCAAGAAGAAAACGGTTCATCCCTCATCTATGTGAAAGCCCTTCAACTACTTAAAGACAGTTACTTCATTCTCTCTATGTATTGTCTTAACTTGTAATAATAATAATAATGGGAATGTTATAAATATAAGTAGATTTCAATAAGATGCTTGACAATGTCAAAATATACCTTTGGCTAAGATAGAGAGATGTGGATTATATGATGTGCAATCAGATGGATTCAGAAATGGGTTAAATAACTAAGACTAATAAGTGGCATCCAGGGAATGAGAAGGGAATTTCTACAAAATGACTAGGGTTACTACATGGTTCTTTGTTTTATTCTATTCCTTGTTCTATTCTATTCTTTCTTTTCTTCTATTCTTTTCATATTGTTATCAATAACTTGGACAAAAATATAAATGACATGCTTATCAAATTTGTGGTTGACATGGATCTGGAAGATATAACTGACACATTGGGTAATGGAGACAAGATGCAAAGGACCTCAGCAGGCTAGAACAATAGACTCAAGCCAATAAGATAAAAATTAATAGAACATATTTATAAAGTGCCAAGTGGTTACCTATTTGCATTGGCAGATGTAATTTCCTCATGGGGCAATCCTTCTGCCAGTGAAAACACAGGCCTAGGCAACAACAACAATAATAACAAAAATAGTCTTTTACCTGTATTTTAAAACCCACTGGAAAAGTATGGATTGAGGGAGATGTATCTAAATCACAAGTAATATTAAAGAACCTGGGAGAACATGCTCAAAATGAATCAACAATGCAATCTGGCATCCAAAACAATTCATTTAAGATTAGAGTGCATTAAAAGAATTACAGTGTGCAGAATGAGAGAGGTGATGGAATAGTTTCACTATATTCTTCCCACATAGTCTACCTCCTATCTGTGGTAACTTGTTCGATTCTGGTTGTCACATTTTAGGAAGTAGGTAGAAGTTGGAATAAATCTTGAAGAAGGCAACCAGGTTGATGAGGATCTTTGAAACTAAGCCACAAAGTAAGGAACTATGGTAATTTAACCTGAAAAAACAGGAGTGGTGAGATATGGTAGGACATCTAATAAGGGTCTTCAAATATTTGAAGAGTTATTATATAGAAGACTGGATCTTTTCTGGTTGACCCCAAAGGACAAAACAATGGTTAATAAGCAAAAGTTATAGGGAACTAGTTTTCTGCTCCATATAATGAAAGTTTCCTAAAAATTAGAGCTGTCAAAAAGCAACATGTACTACTTTGGGAAGTCACAAAGTCCTCATTACTGGAGGTCTTAAAGAATGAATAGATGATAGAGGCTTGGATCAGGGTTTAAGACTGCACAATTTCTGAATGCCCTCCAAATTCCAGAAATCCATGATTCTATGATCCTTAACAGTCCTAAGATAGTGTTAAGAGAGGGCACCAAGAAAATCAAACTTAGAGGTAGTAAGGTATCCCGGAGCACATTTGCTAAGCATCCCTGCTAGACCTCTTTCTCCCTTAAGGGGGCGCTCTCCATAGGTAGTAAATGACTACAGCAATGTGTTCGGCACCCTCTGCTGACCAGTACTTGTCCTTGCAGCTTTGCAATTTTGAAGAAGTAGCTTTCCTAGATTTGATCCCATGGCAACTCTATGCTTAGAGGTAGAAAAGTGTGTGTGTCTGGTGTGAGCAATGTGTCTATGTCTGTGTATTTGCATATACATACAAGAATATGTTCCATGTATATGCATGAAGTAGTTTGGTACAGTTAAAAAAAACACTGAAATAGCCCTGGAATCAGAGGACAGAGTACTCAAATTTTGCCACAATCACTTACTCCCTTGTGACCTTATGCAAGTCACTTAACCTCTCTGGCCCTCAGTTTCCTTATCTGTAAATGGGGGAAAGATGTTGGTCTAGTCAGCCTTCAAGATCCTTTCTTGTTCTAAATGTATGAGTCTCTGATCCTATTGTATTTTTATATGTATATAGCAATGATGTTATTGATTGTGTTGAAATGGAACTACAGAAAAGTTGTCATTTGCACTTTCTGACTCATACAGGTTAATAAATCTTAATCCTTAATCCTGTTGTTTCCTATGATGATCACTAGTTGCTTTTTTTATTATTATAATTAATGGATCCAGTTACCAAGGAGCCAAAACTCATATTCATGAAAGAATTTTTAAAAGAAGTTTATTGGGGGAAGGGAATAGGACACAGGATTGTAAAGCTGATCCCATAAATTATGAACTGCTTAATTTGTTCATTAATTCCCCCAACAAACATTGATTAAGTGTTCTTTGTATGTAGAGTTTTATGCTAAGTCTGGAAGGAAAATAAAATTCTCCTGATAAGTAGTTCAAATCCTTATGAAACTCAAATTTACTAGGGGAATAAGACAGATACAAATAACTATTACATGCTATTAAATGATAAGGGTATTAGTTGTGAGGAAAAAAGTATTCTGTGATCTCTGAGGGGGATGATCATTAGCAAGAGGGGAAGGCATCATGGAGAAGGCAGCATTTGAGTTAAGCTTCAAAGGATGAGTAAGGAATTCAAAAGGTAAGGGAGAATAAAGGATATAACAAGTTTAGGAAATAGTGTGAGTAAAAATATTAAGGCAGGAAGAGAATAGTCTAGTTTGGCTTAATAGTAGAGTGCATTGAATGGGAATAATGTAAAATCATAATATTCAAGCTGAAGTACTGTAAACTGGAAAAGCAAAGTTTTACAAGATTGTGGAAGGTTTTTAATACCAGGCAAATGAGTTTTAACTTGCAGCAGGAAGTGGAGGAAGTTTTTTTAGCATAACCATAATGCAACCACATCTATGCATAAAGAAAATTATTCTGGCCACAGTATAAAGGGCAAAAAAGGAGGGAACAAAGAATGGAAATGGTAAATGGCACTGTGAAGAAAACACTATTATAAAGGATTCAGTGGGTGGTAATGAAGATTTATACTGAGATGGTAGCAGGATTGGAGATGAAGAAACAAGTAAAGTCAAGTCAGCAAGTGAACAAACATTTATTAATCAACTTATCGGGTACTGGGCTAAACACTGAAGATACAAATACAAACAAAAGCAAAGCCAATTTCTAACCTGAAGGAGTTAACATTCTAATGAGGGAAGAAAATTCACAAACAGGAGATGAAAAAACAGAAGAAGGTCTATACTTACATTGGAAAATAGTAATAAAGTCCTGAGAATAAAGGATGGCTACTCTGGGACGTTCCCCCAAATGGAGCTTCTGGGAGGAATTCATCAGTGGTAGAAGAGGGCTACAAGGGTAGTGAAATCTGGATAATGCATTAGATATGGCAGAAGTAGAATCAAAAGGACTTTGTAATTGATTGGTTATGAGAGGTGAGAGAGAGAAGATCAATAATAACCCTGAGTTTGAAGCATATATGACTCAATGTAAATATCTCACCCAACCCTGGACTATAGTTAATGCCACTTACATTCAGGGTTTTAATTGTTTGATTTTTCCCTCTGTTGTACAATATTACATTAATTGTTTTCTCCCTCTGTCCTGGGTAGCTAAATGATGCAGTACCATGTTTGGAGTCAGGAAGACTTATCTTCCTGAGTTCAAATCTGGTCTCAGACACTTACTAGCTGTATGACCCTGGGAAAGTCAACCCCATTTCCCTCAGTTTCCTCATCTGTAAAATAAGCTGGAGAAAGAAATGGTAAACAACTCTAATATCTGTGCTGAGAACATCCCAAATTGGGTCACAAAGAGTCAGACACAACTAAAATGACTTATCAACAGCTTTTCCTTCTATTATATCATATTAACTGTTTTATCAGTTGGCTAATATCAATGCAATCTTAAAATTTGCACCTAAATATATATAAAACCAAAGCATGTCTCAAAAGCACAAGACTCATATCCTAGGACTCCACTCTTCCTGATATTCTCTTTTCAAAAATTGCCTGCCTTTCCCACACTTACAGACATGACATTTACTTAGGAATGACCTTCCCTACCTCATCCTCCTAACTATCATCTGTTTATCACCTTATTCTTTACCTGTAGCTTTCATGGTCAATATATAGAGTTCACTTAGATCCCTACTATCACCTCCCTTTTCTATTCCTTTCTGTTTTCCTGTTACAGAATTTTTTGCTAAGTTCCAAATCACTACTTCCTCAGTCTTCCCCTTGTAACATGAGATTTCAAAGAGCATTGAGTCTAATCTTATTCATCCCTTTCTTTAAAGTCTCATGTACCTTGTTCTAGTTCTGTTTTGTGTCAATGTATATGTCAAAGTACCTGATTTAATTTTATATTTCAAATAGTGCCTGATTTAATTCTTCTACAGGAAGATCCAGAAGAATTATTACATTAAAAATTTACCTTTTTGCATTAACATATGTACTTAATTTTGCTTAATAGGCAATTTTGAGTAAAGACTTTTCAGAATGTTGCATTCCAGTATCTACTTTCATTTCTGATCCCAGATGGGAAATCTTGTGTAGTCTATATTAGTACTTTTTGCACCAATTTGTTTGTTTCTTGTTGGCAGTTTGAAAAGAGCTTCTCTTTGTTTTTGAAGATACAGAGTTTGATGGTGACATATGTGGGTGGGTTAAATTTGGTGCTCCCCTATGTTGGAATCCTATGGATTGTACTTAGCTGTACTCCATTCTCCTTTTTCTATTTCCAGAAAATCTTATTATATGATTTTCTGAAATGTGATATCCAGACTCTGAAGTTCTCCAGTTCTTAGGAGAGCAGAAAATCTGACTGACTTACTTTCATTTGTAGAAATTTCAAATCCAGTTGTATAATTTTTGGTTATTTTTAGTTACTTGTTCTGTCCCCTCTGAAATTTTGACTTTTTCTGTACTATTCTCAAAGCATCTATTTTTTCTTAAAATTTTTCCACTGTATATCTCAAACTATCAAGTCTGGTTCTTGTCCTTTTCATTTGTCCTTCTTTCATTGATTTTAATTCATCTTTATAGTTGTCACTTGAAAGAGAAAACAAAAAAATATCTTTATAAAATTTAAAATTAGGAGGGATAGTTTCCATGAAAAATTATATAAGGAGGCAAAGAGGTCAAGTAGAAGGACTCAGCTGAGAAAATATTCCATATGTCTATAGTTGGAAAATATGCAGTGATATTCAGTGGTTCAAGAGGAGGAGTAGAAAAATCAAATGATGGGTATTAGCCAAGGATAAAATTTGTAAGATAATATAAAATAAATCGCAAGATTTTTGAGAGTCATAGCTAGTAAACCATTAAAAATCTCATGTTCTGAGATAAGAGGTGGGATAAATCTAAAATATGGTGAGATCTCAGATGTCCATATGTGGTTGAAACAGGGTGAAGGAGACCATTGGACCTGAGAAGTTTTAGAAATTCTATAAACAACTCAGATTACAAGTAAAATCCATGTAAACAAAAAGATGAACAATCCATGCATAAAAAGTTCTTTTTCCTTCCAGGACTGGTTCTCCTCAAATTTTTCACAGAGCTAACAAGGAGCAATGCTAATCAGTCACCTGAAAAGAATGTTCAGGACTCTAGGAAAACATTTGTCATATTTTCATTAGCACTCCCTAAGTACCTCCTTTCTTCCAAGTGTCCTGAAAATAATTTCAATTATTATGTATAAGATCTAGCTAAAGATTTATGATTACCAAAGAGGGTTTTTTTGTGCTTTTTTTTTGAGGGGGGAGAGTAGGCAATTGGGATTAAGTGACTTGCCCAAGGTCACATGGATAGTTTTTTGTTTCAAGTGTCTGAGGCCAGATCCAAACCCAGGTCCTCCTGACTCCAGGGCCAGTGCTGTACTCACTGTGCCACATAACTGCCCCCAGAGAGATTTTTAACTCCTCAAAGTTTGTGCTAGAGGTTGAGCTCAAGTCTTAAAATTTCCTGTTGTAGATAGCCATTACAACCTTCTAACAGATAGCCTTTCTCTGAAGTTGTCTTGGGGTGTACTTTCTCCTGGGATATGTCCTCAAGCTAATGTTATCTTTCTATATAATGAGAAGCCTTCCTTTGAATTTTATTTTGTCTGGCTCCTCATTCCATTCATTTAAGTTTGAAACTGAAAGTGTCAGAAAAAAAAGTTGGCTCCTTCCAAAAGCTGGAGGTCCAGCATCAAGGTGAACATCAAGATTATATGCAAGATCAAAGTAAACAGAAGAAACAACAGCAAACTATATACTCCTTTGAATTAAAAGGGGAATAGAATAAAGAGATATAACAGATGTATAGCACAGTACTTTTCCAACATCTAGACATCTCTACCCTGTCACTGACCAAAGTCTAGGGAGCTGAGAAGAACAGAAGAGATTTCATGGAGAGATGAAAAGTATTGACGACCAATTCACATTTAGCATGGTATATTGGAAACAACACTGTAGGGTCAAAGGATGTTGGTTCAAGTCCTAGTTCTGGTATTTACTTTCTGTGTAACTTTTATGGGGAACTCACTTCAACTTCACTGAACTTCAATTTCTTCACCTCAAAAATGAAGGTGTTAAAATTTTTTATGGTTCTCCATTGTCTTCAGGATAAAATACAAATTCCTTTATTTGGCATTTAAATCCCCATTCACAAGCTGCCTTCTGCCTATCTTTCCAGGATGCTTATGTATTATTCTCCTTCAGGTACACTATGCTCCCACCAAACCAGCTTATTTGCTGTTCCTATATTAGACATTGTATGTCCCACCTCCATACCTTTGGACAGGCAATATCTCAATGTCTAGAATGTTCCCTCTTTTAAAACCTCTTGCTTCCTTCAAGGCTCAGTTCAAGCAACATTTTTCTTCAAGAAGTCAATGTCAATTTTCCCAGTTGTTGGGTCTTCCTCCTAAAAATTCTAATTATTTTGTGTATGTGTGTGTGTATACACACACACATACACAAATGTGCACATATGTGTATATATGTGTATATATATATATGATTTTATATGTTATGAATATATTGCATCCCTCAACAGGATATAAGTTCCTTGAGGGAAGGAATTATCTCACTTTTCTGCCTAGCTCAATAAATGCTTGCTGGTTAATTGGCAGATGATCTCTAAGATATTCTTCCAACTCTAAATATTGGGAAAACTCTACTTTAAGACTGCCTGAGAGAAGTTACTTGATTTATTCAAATTATGTGTAAAAGTGGGTGGATAAGGTATGTTAAAAAGATAGAAGGAAAGCAAATGAATATATGTTGATCATTTGATAAACTGGCACAATTAAAAAACCAAAGTGATATTCATTCTTGATACCATCTTCTGCATACAGTATGTCATTTATTACACCACTGGATTTGTTTAAATTCTGTTAGCCTGCAATAGACAAGACCCAAAGAATAGCATATACAGATAGCACTATCTACACAAGACAGGACTTCGGAAAACAAGGTGCCCTGATAATTAAAGGAAACCAGTCACTGAGATCTTATTCAATGATAATATTCCAGAGAAGGTCCTCCTCCGACAATGTCAGCTGTGGTTGTAATTGCCATATCAGATAACAGGCTTATATTTATTATTTACTAGCACATGGTTTATTGATGCTCATTACAAGTTGTTAATGAGGTGTCTTTTCTAATAGTGGCAGGGGAGCTGACAGGCAGGGAGTGTAAGGATATAGCTCCTTTGCCAGGGCATTTATTTCTTTGCTGGCTTTTGTACAATCACATTTACCATCAGCAAACAATGGCAGCCAGAGAATACTGTCATCTCATGCATATCTTACTTGACAAGGCTCAGGGCAGGGAGTGGGGGTAAAAGTGGAAAGTGATGTGGGTTGGGTTGATAGAGAGGAAAAGGGGAAATTGGTGGGGCAAATTGTCCCTGCAGTGCTTCTGATGGACTGTCAGAGCTCACAAGCTCCAACTAAAGGTTGTATAGCACTGGCTATTGGGACAGTGCTGGCTTCCAAGGAACTGGGCTCTGTTTCCCCCTTCTATCCCTTATCATCCATGTGACCTTGAGCAAGTAGGATAAATTCCCTGCACCTCAGTAATCTTATCTCTAAATTGGGATAATGATACCTATTTGCCAGAAGGTAGAGGGGTTGAAATGATCTCTTTGAGGTGGGTACCTTCCAACTAAGAACTATGGTTACTTTCCATAGATTGCACCTGTTTCACATCCTCCTTCTAGCCTGGTAAGATTCAATTTTATTTTTTTTTTACATTTTTAAAGAGTCAGTTCTAAAACGGGAAAAGATTGAGTGTTTGCCAGTGGAGGCAACTAAAAATAACTGATTGGGTAGACACCTTAGGGTTGGTAAACAATGTAGTTTCCACCAGAGGCGATTCCAGACAAATGTACCTCTCCTCTCCCTTTATTCTGAACAGTCACTCCCAATTCCAGTTTCCAAGAATGAACTTGGGGACCATTTCCTCTTTCTAATTTCAGCCTTGTTCCTGACAAAACATGCAGTGGCAAATTAGGAATTTTATCCCAGAATGAAAAATACTGGGAGATCTAATACTTACTACCAGTATGATTCTTGACAAGTCAACAACCATCTTGGGCATCAATTTCATCAAAATTGATGGGTTGTACTAAATGGCCTCTGAGGTTCCTTCCAGTTCCTGATCTTATGATCCTATGATCCTTTACAGCCCTGTGAGTCTATCATTTCAGAGATGTGCTAGGCATATCCTTCTCCATCCTCCTCCCCTTAGGTTCCCAAACAGAGCAGTGACCACACACAAAAGAATCCCCAAAATATTGCAGTAACCAAAGGTTTTAAGAATTTCCCTGGAATCCTAAAAACAAGTGATTCTTTTCTAGAAACCATAGCCATGAATATTCAAAAAGATAAAGTGACCTAGAAATGCTACGTCTATTTAGGATAATGTGTATGTGTGTGCACATATACACATGTATGTATATATGCACATGTATGTGTACATATGTGTGCATACATGTGTATTGTGTATGTGTATATATATGTATATACATATAGTAAAGCAAGTTTCTATCGGAAAAGCTATTCCTCTGTGAAGTTTTATGATACACCATTTCTAGTTCCTACCAAAGTACTAGAAATTTGTCTCAATGTTTTGATTATGTTTGATTGCTAGACTGGAAATAGGTCATTCAATAATCAGTAAGTCAACAAGAATTGATTAAGTGGTTACTAAACTTAGTTAAGCACTGTGCCAAATGCTAAGGATGTAAAGAAAGGCAAAAATGCTGCTTTACCCTCTAAAAGCTCACATTCTTTCTTTTTATTAATTTATTTGTTTATTTTTAGTTTACAAGATTCAATTCCATAGTTCCTTGAGTTTCAAATCCCTTCCTTCCCTCCCCCCACTCCTCACAACAGCATATAGCCCAGTATAGGATCTGCAAATAAAAAGCTCACATTCTAATATGGAAACAATGTGTAAACAACTACATACAAACAAGACACATATAGTATGCAGCAGGAGGAAATTTCAGAGGGAAGGCACTATTAGCCAAGGAGGAGAACTGGAAAGGCCTCTTGCAGAAGGTAGGATTAGAGCTGAGGCCAAGTCTAAATGACTCTGTATAGTACTTAGCACAGCATCATTTGGAAGTAATACTTAATATTTTTATGATGCATTCCTGCCTAGCATAATGTCTGGCACATTTGGGGTTAGGACCCAGACTTGTGATTTCATTTATGTTGGTAACTCCCAGTATGGAATTTCTGTTCACTATTAAAGATGGCAATTCATCTGTAGTTTATTAAGTGAATCAAGAAGTTGCCATTCAAAACTATTCTTGAGTTAATGGACAAGTCAGTCCTTCAAATTTGAAAATAAAGACTCCTGGCATCACAGGAATCAATAAGGTTTTAGAACTGAAAGGTACTGGTCAGGGTACCCAATCTCTGTCAGGAAATGCCCTCAGGGCAGTCAAGAGATTGTTCTTAGGGACATAGCACTTAATGACACCCCTTTCTGCACCAAAGGCAACTATATTAGCTGCCAGGCAGCAGAAAACATGTCCAGAAGCATGCATACTTAAGGTTTCCACCACAGCTTAGAAACTGCCATTTCCTTAGAGAGCAGTGATGGGAACTGGACAGCTGCAGCTGACTTAGGAAGGCAGGGCTAACCTCACATGGTCAGGACTAAAAACAAGCTACAATACAACCATCCCCCATCCCCCATCCTTGGGAAACTGAGTGCGTTTCAAATTATATTAACTCTGCCTAATTCAGACCTTCTCTGTTGGGCTGGTATACAGGTACCCTTTAGCTGTACCTCATCTCTTTACTTGCTCCTGTACATGGTATGGTCTGGCCTGCTACATCTGACCGTCAATGTTCCAGGGGTGTAAGCCTGAGGAGTTGAGGGGGACTCTTCTCCAGTGCCATTAACTTGTACCCCACCAGCTGTGTTCCCTCATTGTTAGGGGCCCAATGACTACCATTCCAATTCCATTTCACCACTTAATATCAGTTGCCTTTTACAAAGGGATAATTACCTCAAAAGTAAAGCAAGAAAATTGCACAAACATTCCTGCCTCATACCTTAGGGGTCCTCTGCTTTCCTGTACTACCTTAATCTCTGGAGGAGTAGATTCAAACCCTAGCTTAGTTCCTACTTAGGACTGGTTGCCCCCAGTTCATGGCCAGATGCAACATGACTGTTGGGTGATCTTATCAGCTATGGCTATGCTGCAGTCCCAAAGGTAATTCATAAAGGTTGCGCTTTGCTCACAATCAGCACTACACTAGTAATAGCCTGCAAAGCCAAGCATGCATTCTAACTCCTGGTTTCCTATGCCTTCCTCTCCCAACTTTGGAAACTGCCAACATCAGAGAGTCCATTCCCTTCACCTAGAATGTTAAGAACAAATGAAAACATCAAGAATCAAGGTCTGTTTCTTGAGCCATGTATTCTTGGACCAGAAAAGCCCACATGGCCTCTTCCTTTACAGCACATTCTCTTCCCAGATGCCACGAGCTAGGGAATCATAGAATAGAGCCAAAAGAGGAAGTATTGGAATAAACAGGCCTTTCTGATTGGTCTCTGTAGTCAACCAAAGAGCCTCTTCTTCAATCCATGGCTGAGCCGCCAGAACCAGTTACAGAATGTCCAGACATGCTACAAAGTACTTCCATTCCACATTAGCACAACTTCCCTTGGAAGAAAGCTTTACCACATGGAAAAGTCACATCAACCAAGAAAGTTGATGGGGTCTGAACATGTACCAGACCCCAAATGCCCTCAACAATAACTAAGGTGACAGAGAGGAGAGAGAGAGAGATGTAGATAATGCATATATAGTTGCCAACCTTTCTTGGTTGAGAAATTTCTTACCAGGAGATCATTATACCAGTGAAATCACAGATTTAGGCCCTGTTTCTATGTCTAGAGCTATATCTAGATCTAACTATTTATATTTTTGTCTGTCTTACCTGTTCATAGGTTGGGGCTTCCATGGTGTATGTATGTGTGTGTATATGCATATAAATACAGCTAGGTACTGATTAGTGAAAACAATGAATCCCATGAAGCAATCACATGATTAGAATTCACACTATTTGATGGTATAATTATATATGAATTATGGAGATTGGTTCCAATCCAATGGAAATATGCAGTGAAATGTTTTGAATGTTTTTTATTTGTTTATTAAAGTAACATACCAGCAAAGGACAAGAAAAATACACTTCTGATTCAGGTTTATTACAAAGTAATAGAATAAGTATAGAAAGAAAAATTTTAAGAATTAAAAAAATAGTAAAAATCATACATATATGGATGATATGATGAAAATGTTGTTATTGTTATTTAAAATATTTTGGCAGCACAGACTGACCTGTCTTTTTTTTTCTTTAAATTTTCATATGGCAGTGCAGTTTTACATACATCTAAGCAAATTTGTATGCTCATATTATCGCACAATGAGCCAAGTAAATAACTGGATGACCTGGAGGATTGTCTAAAATTAATAATGCTTTAAACATGATATTATTGTCCTTGAAGTATTTTTCAACAGGTAGGCTAAAATAACCTAAAAATAGTCATCGAAAGCAGATTTAGTCAGCTGCATTTACCCATGCAGCTAGGTGGTACCATGGATAGAGCCTAAAGTCAGGAAGACCTGAGTACAAATCTGGCCTCAGACATTTACTGACATTTACTAGCTATGTCATCCTGGGAAGGTCACTTAACTTCTTTTTGCCTTGGTTTCCTCATCTATAAAATGGGGACAGGGTGGGAAGGGGTGCAGGTAGTAATAACAGCACCCAGGGTTGTTTTGAGTATTAAATAAGATAATAGTTATAAAATACTTCGCACAGTGCCTGGCATATATTTAATGCCATATAAGTGTTAAATATTATTATTATCATTATTATTATTATTATTATTATTATTTGACTGCCAAAGAATTAGAAGCAATGTATGATTGTAGTATTTAAAAATCAATAAACAAGCATTGGTTTTAAATTTTAAATCCCTTTCTGCTTTGTTGTTGTTGTTTAGTTGTTTTCCAGTCTTGTCAGACTTGTCCAGACTTGTCAGACTCTTTGTGACTCCATTTGGGGTTTTCTTGGCAAGGATACTAGATTAGTTTGCCATTTCTATCTCTAGCTCATTTTACAAATAAGGCAAATAGGGTTAAGTGACTTGCCCAGGGTCACAGAGCTAGTATGTATCTGAGGCTGGATTTGAACTCAGGTCTTCCCAACTCCAGGCTCAGCACTCCCAATAAAAGTTTTGGACAATCCTTAAACATATTAAATTCAGCTTGAGATCTTTCCTTCTTAGAAATGTAAGTTCTGGAAGGCATCCTTTCTCAAAATACGTCTATTTCATCCACATTAAAAATTCATTGATCAATTTATCTACCTTCTTTGATTATTTTCTTCAAAACAATATTTAGCTGCCATATCCTCATTTACCCTGGTAGCTTTTCTGGTCATTTTAATTTTACACAATTGAACACATATTTTAAAGTGATCAAATCAGCCATCACTTTCGGTAAAAGTTTCTTTATTCTTCACTTCATTTCCATTTTTTCTCACTGACAAATAAACTTCAAGCTTTTGTCTTAATGACTGTTCTGCTAAAAGGAAAGCATTTTTTTATTGCAAGCTTCAAGCCACACAGCTAAAAGATGCTCCGTTTCCATTCCTTGTAGTTGTTTGCACACAAAAAGTTGGTTCAACTTTGCTTTCTTATTTTTTTGCCTGTTTATTTTATAATATTTTATATTATCATAAATTATAATATTTTACAATATTTCATAATATTTTATTTCAAACAGATTCAATGGTTCTGGCATTCTTAACCTCTTACCCTATTTTAGAATTACTATGGCAAAGTTCACAAATTTTTGTTCTAATATGATAACAAGCTTCTTTTTTTGACTAGCAATGTTTCTACTTAAAGTATTTTTCCTTTTGTCCACTTTGTCAAGGACTCTTTAAAAAATTAACACAACAGTTGGTAATATAATACTCAGCAGCACATCACATCCATATGAGATGATGGGTAAGTGCAGACTGATGAAATAGTATGAATTGCATTAATTGACTATTGGCTCACATTATATGCTACCTGATCATTTTATAATTTGTACAAAATTGAATTTCATAGTATTCAAACATATTAATCATGATCTAAACATACATATATACATATGTGTAGGTGTGATTGTATGTTGCATATACATAACATACCCACATATACATATATATACCAATATATGTGCTCTAGTATATTGCTACAGTAATCCAAGGATATTTTTGTAACCTTTAAAACTTTCCATTGATTTGGTATCTGTGAAGATATGGCATATTCCTTTTTCACACTGTCATCAAAAGTTAATACCCTCAGTTTGTACCCTGGCTACTTTTCATAAAAGATTTTACAAAGGTGATAGGCTAATCACAAGGTTTGGTTGTTGATGATGTCTTTTTGCTTGTCTTCTTTAGGGTCTAATACCATCTATAGTTTTATTCATTTGGTGGTGTGTCGTTTCCAGAGTGGATCCCTCCTCTATGTATGTGGTAAGACTGGCCATTTTTCCTGACCTCATCTTCCCAAGTTTCACTTCTACTTCATTTCATTGTACATTTCAGGTACCAAGATAGTAGAGTTCAAATGAGGCAACAAAAGGGTTGATGATGCAAACAAATCACTAGAAAAATATTGGTGAAAAAGGTGTCACTAAGAGTATCCTGATCAGCTTAGAAAGGATAAAAAAATGACTTTAAAAATATCTTTCAGGGATATCCACACCCAGAGAAAGAACTACAGAGTCTGAATGCAGATTGAAGCAAACCACTTGCTCTTTCGCTTTTGTTTTGTTTCATTCCTTCTTCCTCGTTGTTCACTCCATTGGTTATAATTCTTCTTTACAACTTGACTAATGTTTAATGTGAAGTTATTTGTAGAACCTATATCTGATTGCATGCTGCCATTGGGGGAGTTAAGGAGAGAGAGGGGGAGAAAATTTGGAACTCAAGGAACTGAATGTTGTAAACTAAAAGCAAATAAATAAATTAAATAATAAAAATATCTTTCAGCACTAAGCATAAACATCCCTATTTACACTATATCACAGACCTGAGTATATATTGATGGGATATATAGAAATACCCTTGTCCTAAGCCCACTGATGCTCCACTTGATGATTGATTGGATCATAAGCAATATGGACCCAAGTCACACCTGTGGTCTTGGCTTTTAAAAAGGTGAAAAGAGAGGACAAATGAAGGCTGATGATGGAGACCAAAGATAAGATAGGCTTGAGCTATGCACATACTTGGGTCCTTAGGGTGAGGAAACTGGCTTTTCCACAAAACCCTCTCCAGGAAATCTCTTGGTTGCCGAGAGAGTAATGGAGAAACAGAGGAAGGACATGTGGAGTTCCTGGAGGGTTAGCAATGTAGCCCCAGGAAAGAAGTGAACTACATGGCTCAAGGGGTTGTAGTAGTTTATAGACAGGGATAGGACAGAAGAAAGGAGAATTTCTGGGCAACATAAATTTTCAAGACCAAGAAGGTGTCAGAACCAAGGAACATTGAAGAATTGATATCCAGTAGATGTAATGTGTGACACAGAATCCCAAACTCTAGGTTTCTGGGCTGGGTTTGCTCTTGGGGAAACTTTCTACAAATCATCCTTTGGTTTGTGTCACTATATGGGAAGAATAAAAATTTGATTCATTTTGCATCCCAACAAGGAGCTATAATCAAGTCCTAAATGTGTCATAAATGAAGATACTCCCTCTATTTAGCGAGATATCTTCAAAGTCAGAATGAAGCCTTGCTCTTTAACCTCTTTAATTGATCAGGCTATCCTTGATTATACACACTAAACTAATAAATACATTGTATTTTGCATCTATTTGCTATGTTCTTTCTAATTTCATTTATATATGGTCATGGGATGGTGAGATAAGTTACATATGGCTAGTTATATTACCACTACATTCAGTGTCTTCTCAACAAGCATTTATTAGGTGCCCCTTCTATGCTAGATACTGGGACAGATGCTAGAATAAAGCAATCCCAGTTAGCAAAGAACTTACATTCTAAAAGGAAAAACAAGTATGTATATAAGTATATACAGAATAAACATAAAGTACCAGTCACTGGGGGGCTAGTCCCAGAAGGGCTTCATGTAGAAGCCCTTGAGCTCTGTCTTGAAAAAATCGAGGATTCTGAGACAGAGATGAGGGAAGAGTACATTCTAGTCATGAAAAAATAACAGTGAAAAGGCCCAGAGTATAGAAATGAAGTGTTGTGTGTGAAAAACAAAGAGAAAACCAGTTTCTCTGAATTGGAGAGTAATAAAGAGGCAGTAATGTAAAATAAGGATGGGGAGATAGATTGGGAGAAAGTAGTAAAGGAATTTAAAAGTTAAACAAGAGGGGTTTACATTTTATCCTAGAGGCAATATAGGTAGTTTCTGGAGTTTACTTTGATATCTGTGTAAAGAATAGTATGGGATGAGGAGAGGCTTTAGGCAAGAAGACCAATTCTTATCTTTATCCTTTCTTATAAATTGACATTGATAAAGATCTTTGCTCTAACTATTCAGTGATCTGGCTGTACATAGGCAAGTTGTCTGGAAATTACTGCCACACCAGTAATCGATTGCAATCTGAATTTTATGGTTTAGTTAATTTTATTTTTTTCTAATAGTCTGTCTCCATTATGCCTGACACCTTCCAGTCAGGACTTTTGAGTAGCCTGCAAAGATTTGACTTCATTCATTTTTAATCCTGAACCATATTATACAAAGCAGTAGCAGCCATTCCCCCTTATGCTCACGTTCATATTGAAGTTATGAGGTATCAATGTATATTGTTGACTTGATTTAAATGACATCATGAAAGACAGAAGTTCTTTACTCGTTTCCCTTCTAAAAATGATATTACCCAATAAGGAGCAATTATCTTTATTGTAGTCTTTTTGTCTTGCTGATAGAATGCAAGTTCCATGAGAGTGAAGATTATTCCTTTTTTTCCTTTGTATCCCCTCTACTCTAAACTCTTCCTGGCTGTCAGTTAGTCAGGAAGCATTTATTAGGCATCTACTCTATGACAGGCCCTATGCTAAGCACAGGGGATTAAAAAAAAAAGAGGACAAAAAACAGTCATTGTTCTTAAGAATCTCACAATCTAATGGGGGAGACAATGTACAAACAATTGTGTACAGACAAGATATATATACAGGTATAGCTAATACATACAGGAATCAGATATAAAGAAAGATATAAATACAGGTATAGATATAGATACAAATATAGATCTAGATAGATGTATAGATATAGAGACAGATATAGATACAGATATAGGTGTAGGTATAGATATAGATACATGTACAAGGTGACCAAGCTGTCCCTGGGTCTTGATTGGCCCAGGTGCCAAGACTCTGGCAGCATCTCCCTTAAGGCAGCTTCCTCGTAGCATTTGGTCACAATGACTTGGTTTCTTCATCACCTAAAGGCATAAAAAGCCTCAAGTTTGGGCGTAAGACAGAAGGGAGTCATCACCTCCTTACTGCTGACCAGACTTTCCATATGGGGAGGCAGGGCAAGTTCAGTCTGAGCCTACACAAGTTAAGTGCTGATGAATCCTTTGTTGAATATGCTTTTTGTGCTATGTCTTAGTAAATGTCCATTTGTTAACTTTAGAATGACCTACAAGCACCCTTTTTGAATTCTAACAGGCTACTGACCTGAATTAGGCCTGCCTTTATCAAACCTCAAACCAAACGATTATATAGATAGATTCGGAAAAAGCTTTTGTCCTACTAATGTCTAATATGAATGTATTTGCAGATCCTATACTGGACTATATGCTGTCATGGGGCGTGGGGGGAGGGAGGTAAAGGAAATTTGAAAATCAAGGAACTAGGGAATTGAATCTTCTTAACTGAAACTAAACTAACAAATTAAATTAAAAAAAAAAAGCTTTTGTCCTAGAACAACCAACCTACATTTTTGCCAAAGTGCCTATAGAGTGAAGTAGAACCAAGAGAAACAATAGCAACAATTTTGACAACAATGTAAATAGAAAGCATACAAGAATAAAACTGAAGATTACATAATTGTTATGAGCAAGTTTGTTCCTGAGGAAGAGATGAGAAAAAAATTTTTTGCAGAGTTAGGGAACCATGGATGTGGAATACTGTGTAAACTATCAAATTAATAAGTAATATCATTGATTGATGTGTTCGTGGCTTTTGCTGAACTGCTTTGTTCATCTCTTTCCTCAGCCTATTAGCAGAAGTGGTAGGGCTGCCATTTAGTTACCCCCCTCCCCCGTCAGCCCTAGATGTGGATGGAGAAAGGGAGGATTCTTGGTCTCCCACAAGGCAACATGGTTCTGTCCATCATCTGTCCTCCTTAAGCAAGCCCGTGCCTGGGATGGGGCTGCCTCTTTATTTTTCTTCCCTGAATAGGTTAGCACTAATCTCAAGGTGAGAATGCTCAGGCAGTATCCTCCAGAGTTTGAAAGATCTAGAAGTCCCATTAAGGGTTTGAACTGCATGGCGGCTTAGCAGTTGAGATAGGAGCAATAGCAGTTGATGACAGTGACTCTGTTGAAGATGAATTCTAGAAAATAGTCACTCCAGGACTGTGCAGCATTGGGGAACATGACCCTTGCTGCTGAGAGAAATGCTGGCTACAGACTCTAGAAAAGAACTGATCCTTAGAGTCCAACAGGGGCAAGAAGCCCAACATAGGCAGCAAAAGGAGAAAATGCTGCTTTTTTAAGTTTACTAAGAGGTAAAATTTAATAATAGAAAAAAGCACACAGAACTGGCACATAAATCATAAGGAAGGGAAAAGTATGCAAAAGAGCTGGAAGGGGGCAAGAGGTGATATGGTTGAGGGTCATTAACACCAGGGTGAGTCTGAACTATTTTCAGCTCTCAACCTATTTTTAGAGCAAATAGCCTTTCAGAAATAAAACTAATATTCAGTAGATTGACCCTATTAAGAAAATAATTCAAAGATGGGCAGTGGAAAAAAGGATTTCTATCACTGGAACTTGGAACTATGTTGGAGAGAAATCTAGAGCCTAGATGCTTTTCCAACCAAGCAGTCCTTCCTGTGGCCTAGCAAATACACACTGGGAACAATGGTTATGGCTCTAAGAATGCCCCCAACTCCATTAATTGTGATGTTGTTGACCGTCTTGAAAAATACTGATCACCTATTTTGGTAATATAATTATTGTATTAGAGAGTAGGGGTTGTTTCAGTCTTTGTATTTTTATTCCCAACACCTAGCAAGATTCTCCCCTGGATGTGATCAAGGATTCTTTTCTCTTTGTTGAATTGAGTTATGTCACTCCCAATGAAACAATGCATTCATTTTGCATCATCTAGGATATATTCTTCTATGCATTTCTCCTCTGATTTCTGTTTTGCTATCATATGAATAAATGGACTTCTTTACTATTCACTATGTGTGTTCATTGAAGAACTGGTATTTGGTGAAAAGGGGTCAAGCCTTAGATATGGAACTTGGCGCTTCCCTTCTCCTCAAAATGACAAAACAATCAGAAATTAGATTGAGGCCAATAACATCCCCTAGACTAACAATATGTAAGGCAGCAGATGAATATAAATCTAGTCCAGTTTCCCCTCTCTCTGAGGAGAGCAGAGTAGCCTTTGGTACTAACTTCCTGCTTCCCCTCCTGGAAAGGATGAAAAGATTAGGACGGGGAGAGGAGGAAAGGCTAGAGATGTCTGTTGTGCCTCCCTTGAAGCCACACAACAGTCCTGACCCACAAGTGGACCTCACTTTACATGAGATCCTTTCCCTTACCATAGAGTCTAGAAATGATCTGTACATGTTTCAGCCTCTGTCTCTGTTCACCACTAACCAGCTCTGTGACCTCAGGCAAATCACTCAATCTTTTGGGACTTTTTCCTTATCTCTAAAAGGAGGGGACCAAATTAGATCATTTCTTAGATTGTACCCAGGTGTCACAGTCTAAGATTATAGGAGTTTTCTATTAATCTCTCTCTCTGTTCTTCACTCTTTGTTGGTCATATTTCCACCTATTTCTCTGTCTCTCCTCTCACCTTTCCATGCATGTGTGCATGGGAGTATGGTTGCATACCAACTTACCTATGCCCACATGCGTGTGTGTCTTTTTATCATTCACTGACAACCTTCAAGTAATTTACACATTTTGTTAGCTCCACAGATAGCAAACTCTTCCAAGCACTCCTCCCAGGTCCCCCAATGACCTTTACAGGAAAATAGTGGCCCATTAAGTGTGAGGTGTTAACTGCTCTCCTGACCACATATTCCAAGATGTTTCCTGCTCATATTTCAGGAGCAGCCTGCAATGCTGCAACCCCACCGGGGCCATTCTGTCAGCCCAGGCATTTAATTAGCTAATTACAACCTGCTGACATGAATACACAGAATATGGTGTTCAGAGAGCAATTTTTTTTCCAATTCATTTATTATTAGCCCCCAGTAAACATCTGATAGGCTCTTCCCTGAGGGGACATCGTGGTAATTGGTCCCTTGAACATCAAGTTCTTTGGCTAATCTGTCAGAGCTGAAACCAAGTGTCACCATCTGTCAGTATTTGCACCATACACCCCATCCTGCATTTTACATTTGGAGTCACAAAAGGGGAGGAGCAGGAGTTGGGGGAGAGGAGATGGGCAAGGGTCAAAATCTAGGGAAAATGGGATGAACTTGGTCAGTACCCATCTCTCCAAGTTGGCAAGTGATCACATCTGCACACATCCAGGATGTGCTCCTCAGAAGCCAGTGGGGAAATCTCATCTTTCAGCTTCAGTGATAAGTTTTTGGTTCTGTTTCCTCCCCTTCCACACTCAATTAAAGTTTCCTATAATATCCGATGTAAGTATGGAAGTTGTATTCATTTAATTGTGCCAAATGAAAAGTCAAGATAACAGTGGTCACATGATTTGGTCTCAGTCAAAACCCTTCCTAATCACAGTTTCAGGAAATGGAAACCACCTCATAAAGAGACTTGGCTTTACCTAGCAGCCAAAGAGGTCCCCTAGAATTGTCCTAGCAGCTACCAGTAAATACCATCTCCCTAGAATGAAGAAAACCAACATCTTTGAGTCTAAAGGGCCAACAGGACAATCCTGAGAATTCCCTATGAAGGTGAAAGATTTTTAAATAAAAAATATACATATATGTCTCAGTGAAGAGAAAGAATTAATGATGAGCTAATCTAAAGAGAAAAAAATCAATACATGCTTCAATGATTACATTTTACAACAAATTCAGATATATCCTCTTAGGTAGAGTGAAGCAGATACTCCTAATTCGTTTATTTTCCAGTTGCACACTTGGGGAAGAGTATTCAGTAAATGAGACCAGCAATTTATCTAGTATTTGCTAATGGCCTCTTAGTGAGTAATCACCAACCAAAGAGAATGCTTTTGGCCTAAAGGAATTAAGGTTCCTTCCCCCAAAAAATGACTTGCTGGTCGACAGCTCAGTATAGTTACAAGCTGCTCAAATCAGATTCAACAGAGACTAGGGTTCCAATTCAATCTGGCACTTAACAGCTGTTTGAAGCAGGACAAGGCAGTTTCTGAATCTGTTTCTCCATCTGCAAAATGGAGACAATGATGTTTGCATTAGCCACCTCATAGGGTGGTTATGAAGAAGTTGAATTATAAGTTTTCCACACACCCATACCTGTGATTTTATCTCACTCACCTGTAACTAATGAATAAATAATAACACACAAAAGAGAGTGGTAGCCATAGTGAGTGAGAACTGGGATTATAGGAGAGCCTATCAGCACACCCCATCCAGGAACAATGGCAAAGTTGGTTTTACCAAGGTTCAGTGTTACAAAACTAAGGGTAAAGTGTTGGCGGAAGAGAAAAAGGTATAATTCTAGGCAAGGGGGTTAGCAAGGAGGAGGTAGCCAGAGAGTAGGGAACAAAGTGAAGCATGATGTCTGGGGCTTTCCTGAAATAGTGTTGTGAGAGAGGCAGTCACCAATTAGGTGGGAGGGGCAATCTGGATCACACTACTAGTAGATGACCAAGAGAATACAGATAGCCTTAAAATGTTGTCTAAGGGCATTGAGAGGTTAGGTGACTTCCTTATAGTCAAACTAGTCTACGTCTTTTCCTAGTAGATAGTGTGTTGGGTTTCTGATCATAAAAACCTGTGTTCAAATCCCACCTCAGTTACTTTTTAACTGTGTGACGCTAGATTACCTTGGCTTCCCTCTGCAAAACGGTGATAACAATAGCTCCTAACACATAAGTCTGTTAGGATAGCTAAATGAGATCACATATGTTAAATGCCTTGCAAATCCTAAAGGACAGTACAAAAGTGTATGTGTATGTATGTATATATATATATATACACATATACACATATGTATATGTATATATACACATATGTATATGTGTGTATATATATGCAAGACTTGAACCCAGACCTTCCTGACTTCAAGGCTGTGTTTTTATTCACTATACCACAACACCTCTCTTGTTCTAGGTTATTATGATTAGGAATCCATTTACAATTCATAAACATATGTAGATCCACATGGAATTGAACAGAAAAACTGAATTAGAATAATCAAGGTAGAGAAATCACAATTTGTATTCAATTTCTGGTTCTTTTTGCAAAATTGATCTCCTGTATGCCTCAGTTTTGCCATCTATAATCTAGGGATTAATAGTTGAACAAAAGGCTCTATATGCATATTAAATATACTTGAGTATTCTAATTCTTCTTTAATTTTTGTCTCTGTAAAACAACCCAGAAGAAAGAATATGTTTGGAAGATTTGGGACCAACTAGATTGTAAATACTTTGAGAGCAAGAAAACACATTTTATTGATTTTATATTTCCACAGCATGGTAGGTGAATAATAAATGTTAATTGAAAAGGAATGAACATTTAACAAACAAATGTTTCCTTTTTGCTTCAATATTCATATACATATTAAAATCATTTCAGGCAATAATTTTATAATTCTCCCAAGAATTCCCACAATTTTATGGAACACTATTAGGCATATCTAATTAGACCCCACCCAAAATCCTCTCCCCTTTCTATCCCCTTCCCATCCAAACAGCCTTCACTCACATAACTTCAAGACTCACATAACTTCACTTTGGCTCCCTTTTCAAGAGCCAATAACAGCTCTGCTTGAATTTCACACTTATTCTACTTCTTTAGGTAGGTGATAATAAATATTTATTATCAAGATGGTTTTGAAATTAATAAAAATCACACCTGAAACTTATGTCATATTTTAAGGTGACTTAAAGTACTTTAAAAAACATTGTCTCATTTGATGTTTACAACATCTCTGTGAGATTAGTATATATTACCTCCATTTTACAAATGATAAAACTAAGACTCAGAAAGTTTGATGATTTGTCCAAGGTCATATAGGTGGTAATAACTAGAAATTGAAGGCAAGTTTCCATTACATATCACTGTATCTCATTCTCTCTAAGGATCAAGAACTATGGGAGGGGAAGAGGGGTAAAGTAAGAAACTAGCTTCTTCCTATACTTTACCACAATTTCATATCAATAAGTAATAGAAAAATAGAAAGTGTCTTTTAAAAGTCCTTTTCTTAAATTTTTCTTCAAGTATATCTTCCCCCATTTGGGGAAGATAAGCAGATTAAATATTCTCTCCACTGTCGTGATGCTTGTGAAAATACGTTTTTAATTCATCAAATCCTTAAGCAGCAGAGATAGAGATGCACCATGGCTCAGTGGAGAGAGAGAATGTTGAATTTAGAGCCTCAGGACCTGGCTCTGAAACTTGTATCACCTAGTCAAGTCATTCACTCTCTGGTTAATACCTGTACCACCTTGGTCAAGTCATTCACTCTCTGAGGACCGATTTCATTAGCTGTAAAATAAGGGTAGGTGGCACAATGGATAGAGCACTGGGCTCTATCAGGAAGACTGATCTTCATAAGTTCAAATACAGCCTCAGACACTTACTAGTTGTGTGGTCCTGGGCAAGTCACTTAACCCTGTTTGCCCTAGTTTCCTCATCTGTAAAATGATCTGGAGAAGGAAACAGCAAACCACTTCTTTGCCAAAAAACCCACATCTTTGTCAAGAAAACTCCAAACGGGGTCATGGAGAGTCAGACATGACTGAAACAACTCAACAATAACAAAATGAATTATATTTCCTAAAAGGTCCCTTAGATTTGTAAATCTTATTATCTAATTAGAAATAAGGAATGAGGAGACAAGATTGGAATGAGGACCACTAAAGTAAGATCATGAGAAGGTCACTGAATCTCTCTGGCTGTCAATATCTTCATCTTTAAAATGAGCAAGCTCCAGATCCAAAACTCAATGACTCTATGATCCCATCAATCAATCAACAAAAACTTATTAAGCACCTACTATGCATTAGGCACTGAGATAGACACTGGGGATATGAAGACAAAAGTGAAAAAGTCCCTGAACTCAAGGATCCTACATTCTGTTGGGGGAAATAAATGTGTGTATGTATCTGTATACACACTATACATATATACTTATATGTACTGGGTGGGGAACCCAGTACCTCTTTCATCACCTTGTTATTCATTTGTTGGATTCAGTCTTAGGACCATACTTGAGAACCTAAAGGGCTACATGTGGCTCCTGTTTCCCCATCCCTGTAAGAAGCTGGGGAGTTAAGGAAAACTTTCATGTTGGCCCTTGAGCTGAGTCCTTTGAGAAATTAAAGACTGTAAGAGACTAAAGTGAAAGGAGAGAACATTCCCATCATGGAGGACAGCCAGTGGAAATGCATGGAGAAGGGAGATGGAGGGACATGGGTGAAGGCCAATAAGAAGACTGATTTGGCTAAAGCATAGAGGGTGGAAAGGGGAGTAATAGGTAACAAGGTTGGTAAGGTAGGTAATAAGGTTGAAGGTTGGATATGTATTTTAGGAAGATCACTTCTGTGGTTTTGTGAAGGGTGGATTGGAAAAGAAAAAGACTTGAATCAAGAGAGAAGACCAATGAAGAGGCTATTACAATAGTCAAGGTGAACGGTTATGAAAGCTAGTGATTATGATAATAATAATAAGAGCTAGCATTTATATGATGCTTTAAAGTTTGCAAAAGCACTTTTTACAGCTATTGTTTCATTTTATTTTCATATAAACCTGAGGTAGGTGCTATTATTGTCCCCATTTTGCAGCTGAGGAAACTGAACCCCAAATGGGGACACAAAGAGTTGGACACAACTGAAAAACAATTGAAATGAAAACAATAGGCATGATAATAGCACCTGTCCCCCAGAGTTATTGTGAGGCTAAAAGGAGCCTCAAATAAGGTTTTGCACATCTTAAAGTACTGGATCAATGCTAGTCATTTCTCATTACTAGTAAAGAAATCAAAAGGATTTTTCATGTCAAACCAGCCTATGTGCCAAGTGCTTTGCCATTATTATCTCTTTTTTATCCTTACAACAACCCTGGGAGGTAGATACTCTTATTATCCCCTGTGTACAAATGAGGAAACTGAGGCAGAGGTTAAGTGCCTTGCCTACAGGGATATAGCTAGTAAGTATCTGGCAAGATTTAAACTGAGGTCTATTTCTGATCTCAGCCCTAGGGCTCTATCCATAGCACTACCTAGCTGCCCCCATTAAGTTAGAAAGTCTAGTGATAAAACCAGGATTTGATTAAATGGCACTTGGTGACAATTAAGGATTAGCAGAAAAGAATTACCAAGGCCAATATGAGTTGGGTTTTTTTTTAATCTTTTTTCTAAAATGATCTCATCTTTTGGATTGTATACTTCTAACATCACCGTGCTTAGTTCTTTTAGTATTTTTACATTTGACAAGGTAGTAGGTTTTTTTATGCAGATCATTTTTTCATACATATAAACATAGATGTGTTTGTAAGCCATCCATATCTATGCTTGAATCCTGATCCTGACACTTTCTATGTGATCATGAGCAAATTACTTAATTTCCCTAGGCCTTAGTATCTTTAACTGTAAAATTAGGTTAATATTGTCTGTAGTAGGTATTTTGCAGGGATGATGTGAGGCCCAAATTAATATACTTGAGATAAAAGCAATAGGTCTCAGGACCTCACCACTAAGCTGAGTTAGCTTTTCCTAGGGGGCTACCCCACACAGGTGAGGCTATTTTTTTCTTTAAAAGATATTGAAAGGGGTGGCTAGGTTGCACAGTGAATAGAGCACTGACCCTCAAGTTAGGACAACCTGAGTTCAAATCTAGCTTCAGACACTTGCCACACTAGCTGGGTGACCTTGGTTAAGTCACTTAACCCCAATTGCTTTTCCTTCTCCCCCTCAAAAAAAAGGTATTGAAATCTACAAATTTAATTGGTCCCAGAAGACTAAACCTCAAACCATTAATCATTTCTTGGGTCCTAACTACAAAAGTCAGTACACTCCTCCCTCAGGCCTCTGACCAGTGGATGAGCATGGCTGCTGCAGAGGCAGAAAAACTGTCCCCAAATGTATCAGTGCTATGTCTCCTCTAAGTATTTTGTTGCTGTTCAGTTGTGTTTGACTCTCTGTGACACCATTTGGGGTTTTCTTGGCAAAAATGCTGGAGTAGCTTGCCATTGCCTTCTCCAGCTCATTTTACAGATGAGGAAACTAAGACAGAGTTAAGTGACTTGCCCAGGATCATACAGATAGTAAGTGCCTGAGGCTGAATTGAACTCAGGTCTTCCTGACTCCAGGCCTGGTACTCTATACACTGTGCCACCTAGCTGCCCCAACTAGTCTTTACTTATGACAAAGTAATCTTCCTTTTGTTAACTATTAGATGGTCTCCAATTTTTTCATTTCTTTCCAATTCTCAGTCTGAAGCACCAAGCTAATCTATTAGACCCTGCTCACAATAGTGTATATAAAGCTTTTTACAAAGTATAAGATGTTATATAAATACCAGTTATTGGTCTTACTATTTATAAAGCCTTATGTTCATATAGTGAAGATATAACTAAGGTACCATTGCTTACCTGATGTCAGCTTGCAATAATAATTTCAGGAAAAGTATCTAAGAGGAAATAATCACTACCTTGAGTGATGGACTTGCAAATGAAAAAAAAATTGACAGTTAGAATAACCTAAGCAAAGTTATTTCTTTGGCATTCTAAACCTCCTTTGCTTGCTTTTTCTCACCTCAGTGATAACTCTTTCCTTGTCCAATTTCCTTGTTTATTCACCATCCTCCCCCAATGCTCATATGAAAAGGTTTGAAATTTATTCACACAAAAGCATAAATCACAGAATCCAAATTATACAATCTCCAAGATGGAAGAAAGCTCATTTATTTCAATAAACCAGATCAAAAACTTCTCTATAAAGTCACTCTCCTTCTTTCTACCTCCTCCCTTTTCCTCCCCCCCACCCCAATCACTACCAAATAACCATCTAGCTTTTGCTCAAAGGTCTCCAAAAGCAGTCTGGTCCACCTTGGAATTCCTCTCATCGATAACATTTTTTTTCTTACACAGCCTAAATCTATCTCTGCAATTTCCATCGATAGCTCCCAGTTCCACTCTCTGGGCAAAGTAGATCAAGTCTTTTCCCTCTCTGACATGACAGCACTTCAAATACTTGATGACAGTTATCATGTTCCCAGAAGTCTTCTCTTCCCCCTACTAAGATCCTTAGTTCTTCCAACCAATCATCACATGGCATGGTCTTTAGGACCCTCACCATTCTGGTCCCTCTTCTCTGGATACTCTCCAGCTCCTCAAAATCCTTCCTAAAATGTGGCATTCAGAACTTAACTGTTGACTGATAAGGCTTAATGTGTTGCCTATATCAAGTGTATTTACTTTTTAACAAGGAGCAGAGCCTTAAGCCAAAGAAGTGAAGTGCTAATTGTGTTATATTGGCATCAGATCGCTATATTGGAAGAAGTATTTTTGGAATCACTGAATCTTTTTCAGGACCCTGAAGTCTCACTAAATAGAAGATGTGTATACCAACTAAAAAAAAAGACTGGCTTGTCTACATGAATATCTATAAAGATAAGCTCTTCTATTTGTGTCTAAGATCAGCTTTCCTGAACTCTGTAATCCTGGCTTCCCTTGCTTTCATTCTTTTATAATATGTCAGATATGATTTTCAAACATAAGTGATCTTTTTTTAATAGTGTCCCAGCTTTTCTTTTCCACTGGGTTGCTGGGTTGTTTTTTTCCCCCACATCCTTCAAACATATTGAAACCTGAGCCAAGGGTGGTGAGAATAGATTTTTGAAAAAGTCATGAATTAGTTATTTTCCACCTTGGCTGACTGTATCACTTGTCAGGACTTCAATAGGAGAGTAACCCCAGCTCCCTCTGAGAGTGCTCACTAATGGCTCATTGCTGTATTGTCCCCTTTGATCAGACACAGGTGGATGACAAGCCGCCTGCTTGTGTGTTGAAAACAGGTGAACGTTATTGTCAGAGTGATTATATCTAATTACATCCTGGTTAATTATCAAACACATGAATTATAATGGGGCAGCTCTTCAGCAGAGGTGGGTACATCCTCCAGATGTCACGAACTGTGACTAGCCTTAGCGCTATCTCTGGGGACCATTCTCCCTGCACACCTACTGGGCAAAGTTATCTCAGAGGCACACTCAGTGTACAGGGTGCAGCCAGGGATTATTTTCTTCTCCTTTCCTTCCCTTCCACAGCTGTCAGGGGAAGAGATCAACGGATGGTCAGGTTACACCAGCTCTCTGTAATTTACACTGGAAACACATGTTCTACTCTCCATCCTCTCCTGCTCTTCCTGTCTGTTTCTTCTTGTTATTGGGGCTTTTTGCCCCTTTCTCTCTCTCCCTTTCCTTCTCTCTCTTTCTTCCTCTTGCCCTCTCTGGCCATTGTCCTGTGCTGTCTGTTGACAGATGCTTTTGAGATCCCCAGGGACTCTCTTCAGAGGCAGTTTACCTTCACTTTTCAAGTAACAAACAAGGAGAATTCATTCAGCAAACAGGGGGGGCTTGGTGAACTGACCATGTGGCATGCAGCCTTCTCTAAAAGTTCACCTGTTTTAATCCAACCCAGATCAGAAAAGAAAGAATTTCCCATGTCTAAAGCTCGGTGGGTTTGAACTATCTTGGAAGCATGTGGTCTGCTTTTCACTCACTAACTTGTTTTACATAGGATGATCTTGTTGACTTCATGCTATTAACCAAAGAGGGATATGGTCTGGTTCCTAGTATGCTGAAGAGACTAGTGTCTCCACTAGATTTTATTTTTTGGTTCCCCACAGCCCATTATTTGCATTGCAGTTTCAGAAAACAAATGAAAATGCTTGCCCAATTTTGTATTGGGAATGTTAATGCTGGGCAATTTGAATTCATCAACAAGGCTACTATGGCACCCACCTAAAAAAATTCCAATTCTCAATTCCCTGATTCCCCTAGAATCAACCAACCATGTATGTCTTTTCCTCATTGTTCTTCTCACACGAAGAACAATGAAAATGCATTAAAAGGAAAGCATACTAGACAGTAGGTTAGTAATTGCATTTATTTTGCATTTTTTCTACAGACACTAACTCCTCAAAATCAGAAGCCAAATCACAAAGTCTATTGGGAATTAGTAGTGACTGCCACTCTCCCCTTTGGAACATAGAGGGAAAAAAATGGTAGAAGTAGAAGGAAGGATGGAAAGTCATAACAACATGGACTTTCTATGATTCTTCTCTCTCTCTCTCTCTCTCTCTCTCTCTCTCTCTCTCTCTCTCCCCCTCCCTCCCTCTCTCTCTCTCTCCCTCTCATTTCTTCTTTCTCTTTTCCTTCCTATTCACCCTTCCTCACACTCCTTTCTCTCTTTATCTTTTGTCTATGTTGAGAAAAACAGCACACAGCTTGGCCTGCCTGACTGGATCACGATCCAGGATGGCGACATGGCCAATCCTGGGAGGGGAGCCAATGTGTGTTGAGCCTGCGCACTACCAGCTAGCCTTGTCTAGGAACACCAGGAGTCTGCATAAACTGATTCCACAGAATTAATTTTCCCAAGTCAAAAGTAGCTATGGCAAGAAACGAATAAGGCAGATTACCAGCCCAAATCACACTTTCTCCCTCTCCCTTTCTCCTTGTATGGTAATTAGGATAATTAACAAGCTAACAAGCTTCTAGTAAAAACAGTTTCAGAATTTCAATGTATAATTAATATTTACATCTATAACAACTTGTCATCTAAGCTACATTTAGACCAAAAAGCACATCAAGAGACCTTTTACTGGAAAGATGACAAACCTTCAAATAGTGTGCCTTCAAAAGGCATGCTCCAGAGGGCCTTTCTACAGAGGCTGCACATGTTTACTGGTCACACTATAGACATCAAAGGAAATAGCACAGGAACAGAGGGAACTAGAGAAGAGAAATTCCCACCTAAATGGAATTTAATCAGTCACTGTGGGGTGAAAAATGAATTCAAATAGAAGAGGGCAGCCAGTCACTTTTGCAAAAGTGCTAGAAATCATCTGGTAGAAGAATTGTAAAATTTCTCCTGGGTATCACAAACTGATATTATAACACCAATATGTTGCATCATACTATAATGACAGCTTCATCAGTTCGGTGTTGTAGCTTCAAATAAGTAAATGTCTAACCATTCAAGACAAGTGGTTGTTCAGTATTTCTCTAAACACCTACAGGACTGAAGATTCTACAGCCTTTCTTAGTAGTCCATTTTACTGTTCATGCTCCAGATGGAATTCATTATATTTCTCCCCCCAAACTATCCCTTCACCAAATGTCCTTCTCCTTCCTGTTGAGGAAATCACCATCTATCTGGTCACCCAGATTCACAATCTGAGTCATCCTTGATTCTTTTCTCTCCATTTCTCCCCATAGCTAATAAGTGGGTAGTTGATTTACCTCCACAACATAAAAAGCACATATTTATCTCCTTTTCATTCAGAAAAACTGGACCCTAGTTCAGCCCCTTATTCCTTCTTGCCTAGACTTTTTTAATAACCACTTCTTTGGTTTCCCTGTTTCCTCTCTCATTCATTTAATATTTAATTTTGTTTGAAATATTTTTGAATTTTAAAAATATATCTGATCGAGACAATGATACAAGACAATTCCAAAGGACCCATGATGAAAAAAGCTAGCTACTTTCAGAGAACTGATGAACTCTAAGTGCAGATTGAAGCATTTTATTTTTACTTTTTAATTTGTTTTTGCTGTGTGTGTTTTCTTTTGCAACATAACTAATATGAAAATGTTTTGCATGACTTTCCATATATAATCAATATCACATTGCTTGCCTTCACAAAGGGTGAAGAGGGGAGGAAGGGAGAAAATTTGGAACTCAATTTTTTTAAATGAATGTTAACATTTTTCTTACATGTACTTGGGAAATATTTTACAAAATAAATAAAAATACATTAAAAAAACAAAAACATCTTTCATTTATTATATAAGCAATAAGCTTGAAGGGTTGTATGCATATTAACCCTAGACACACCCTGCAGAGGCAACTCTTATTTCTCCCTACTTATCAAACTCTAGACCCTAAGAGGAAAAGAAACTAAATTGAAGGACATGACTCAAAACAGGATACTTGTAGTTCATTACTAATTGATAAGGCACACATTCTGATTTGAACGACATTAGATACTCTTCTATGGTCAGGTTTAGGTACCATGAGAAAAATGGTGACTAAGCATTAAACATTGTGTTTACAATTTGGATCCCTACCTATAAGTGAAGGTGAAAAGTGATAGTCTGAACTGAAAGTATTGTATCTAAGGCTTCATTATCATTTTTTTTCATGGTGTCTAAATTTGCCCATAGAAGGATATCTAATATCATCCAAGTCAGGGGGAAATTCAAAAAAGAAAATTAGAAATTGTGTTAGATTTGAAATCAAAGGTACTAGGTCTCTTGATTCTGAGAAAGTCACAACCTCGATGGTCCTCAGTGCCGTCATCATGAAATTAGACTTGAACAGGGGTCAGCAAACTGCACCCTGCAGGTCAAATCCAGCCTACCGACTGCTTTTGTAGAGTCGTGTGCTAAGAATGGTTAGCTCCTGTGTCACTAGGTTTACATACAAAAATAGACAGAGGGTCGGATTTAGCCCACAGGCCATAGTTTGGCAGCCCCTGAACTGATAATCTAGAAGATTAATTCTAGCTCTAAATCTTATGTTCCTGGGATTGAGCAGAGGTTGCTTAATTGTTAATTTCTCATAGTACTCTTTCATCTCCAGCCATTCCAGAATTCCATTTTAAAATTTCAACACAATGGCAAGGCCCTTGAAGACATGTAGTGAACTCTAGCAATGCATATTCATTGGGAAAACCACTGACCTTGTTTAGGGAATACCTTGTCTATCATTTACAAGTCTTAAGCTTGAACACTGACTACATGTTAAAGATTACAGGCTCCAGAGTTCATTGGAGCATAATGTTAATGGAGCCAAGCAAGATGGAGGATTCAGTTTCTATATGGGTCAATTAACTTTGCTCATTGTTACATACTATACCCCTGTATGCTGACCAGCCCCCTCATAAATGTACCTTGTTGAACACAAATGACGATGGGAAAAAGAATGTGGATAGATCAATAGAAATTCATCAACACTTAGAAAAATAATACCAAACTCATGGCCTGCTAATCAGTAATGTCATCTTCATTTTTGAAAGACAGCATATTTTATTATATCTGGATAAAGCCATGGGGGAAAAAAACAAAAACCTTTGCCATCAAAGAGCAACCCTGTTACGATGGGAAAGTGTCGGATTGTTCAGATTATCTGTAGGGATCAGCAACCTGAAGCTGGTCATGATATCTAGGACAGGTGGGAGGCCACAGTGGTGAGGCCTCAGGGGAGCTCAGGAGCTGCTTACAACAGCTTTGTTAGCAGTGTCTTGCTCCTGAGCTAAAGGTTGGGGACCTTTGTTCTGCATAGTAGACAACACTGTCAACCAACCACCAATGCTAGGTTATTATTTCCAGACATAACAGGAGCTGTGTGTACTGTTGAGTGAGGATGGCAGCAGCTGCTGGCCCCTTTGACCTCTTACATTTGTAGGACCCCCCCTCTCTTTTAATTTATTTCTTTTAATATTGCTGCATTTTCCCTTTCCCTAGCACTTCCAACTGCATCGACGCTGTTACTTAACTTTTCTATTGGGTTCTATTCCATTTTATTTTAATGAAAATATTCTCACTTTCTGCTTTTTCTTTTCAGCCATAAGGAGTTTTTAATTTTGTCTTTAAGTGCTCTTTGCCACTATTCCCTCAAGGTCAGTGTACCCTTAACCATTAGAAACAGAATGAATGTTCCTAAATGAGAAGTTACTCAAAAGGCCCTGTCCCTCTTAAGCATAATGGTTGGTTTGAAACTTGGAAAGGATTCTTCAAAGGAGATCTCCAAGGTCTCCTTATTGTTCTACTCACCATCCTTGGGACTTCCCAGACCAAAGCATCATTCCCTACCGACGACTCCCCTGTTTTCTGGCACCCCCACCTTAGAATGTAAGCTCCTCGAGGGCAGGGATTGTCTCACTTTTGTATTTGTACCTCCAGTACTTTTGTTTTTAGATCACAAGTCATTTCTAAATATACTCCACCACCACCTAGTCAACTATGTGTAATTATGTATTAAGCAAAATCAACGCACACAGAGACTACACCTAACAGTATACACCATTCTGCATCCCCAGCACCTCACCCCCACCCTGCAGAAAGGAAGGGTGTTTCCACAACTCTTCTAAGTGTCCAAGATCCCATAGAACCTGTTCATTATGAAACTATGCTACTACTTTATAAATACTGCTTTTTTTCATATGATTCTTAGATCCTTTAAAATATATATGTATATTCTAGAGTTTTGCCGGGAAGCAAAGTAAATTTACCTTGCTTATAATATT
>WOXC01005852.1:0-127500 GCA_011680675.1 Gymnobelideus leadbeateri | reverse complement strand
GTTACCTATATATTTTGGGAAATCAGATTCTTGTCAAATGTATTTTATACAGAGATTCTTCCCAAGCAACTACTTCCTTTTTTGTTTGCATTAAAATTGTTTTTACATTGCAGCCAGTATCTCTGATAAAGGCCTCATTTCTTTTTTTATAATTTTAATTTATTTATTTACTTTTAGTTTACAACATTTAGTTCCTCAATCCCTTGAGTTTCAAATTTTCTCCTGCTCTCTCTCCTCTCCCCTCCCCCATGGCAGCATGCAATCAAATATAGGATCTACAAATACCTTCACATTAAACATTAGTCAAGTTGTAAAGAAGGATTATTACCAGTGGAGTGAACAATGAGAAAGAAGAAATAAAACGAAACAAAAAAGAGAGAGCAAGAAGTTTGCTTCAATCTGCATTCAGATTCTGTAGTTCTTTCTCTGGATGTGGATATCCCTTTCCATCATGAGTCTTTTGGAGTTGTGTTATAACCTTGCATTGCTGAGAGGAACCCAGTCTATCAAAATTAGTTGTCACTAAAGGTCTCATTTCTAAAATATATAGAGAGTTGCATCAAATTTACAAGAATACAAATCCTTTCCCAATTGATAAATGGTCAAAGAATATGGACAGGCAGAAATTAAAGCTATCTATAGTCATATGAAAAAATGCTCTAAATCACTATTGACTAGAGAAATAAAAATTAAAACAACTCTGAGGTACCACATCACACTTATATTGGGTAACATGACAAAACAGGAAAAAGATAAGTGTTGTAGGAGATGTGGGGAAAAATGGAACACTAATGCATAGTTGGTGGAGTTGTAAACTGATCCAACCATTCTGGAGAGCAATTTAGAACTATGCCCAAAGGGCAATAAAACTCTGCATACCCTTTGACCCAGCAATACCACTTCTAGGTCTGTAACCCAAAGAGATCATAAAAATGGAAAAAGATCCACATGTACCAAAATATGTATAGCAGCTTTTTTTGTGGTGGTCAAGAATTGGAACTTGATAGATAACAATCTACTGGAGTATGGCTGGACAAGCTGTGGTATATGAATGTCATGGAATACTATTGTTCCATAAGAAATGATGAGCTGGCAGACTTCAGAAAAACCTGAAAAGACTTACATAAACTGATGCTGCGTGAAGGGAGCAAAACTAGGAGAACATTGTACACAGTAACAGCAGCATTGTGTGATGACCAACTTTAAAAGATTTAACTCTTTTGAGCAATACAAGGATCTAAGACAATTCCAAAAGACTCACAATGGAAAATGCTATCCACATCCAGAGAAAGAACTATGAAGTCTGAGTGCTGATTAGGGCATACTATTTTCTCTTTTGTTTGTTTCTTCTTTCTCATAGTTTTTCCCTTTTGTTCTAATTCTTCTTTACAACATGACTGATGTGGAAATAGGTTTACTATGATTGTACATGTATAGCTTATATCAGATTGCATGCCATCTTGGGAGAAAGAGAAGAAAATTTAGAACTCAAAATCTTATAGAAATGAATGTCGAAAACTAAAAACAAACAAGATTTAAAAAAATGTTTAAATTGTTTCTGAAAAAGCCTTTTAATCTCATGTAATTGAACCATGACACCAGAGGACTCATAATGAAATATGTTACCTCCTGAGAGGTGATGGACTTAGAATGCAAATTCAGAATTTTTTTACATGTCTAATACAGGAATTTGTTTTGTTTAACTACACGTTTGTAATAAGACTTTTGTTTCTTTCTTTTGTCCTTCCAACTCTTTAAGAATTCCTCTAGGGGTGGCTAGGTGGCGCAGTGAGTAAGAGCGTCGGCCTCGGAGTTGGGATGACCCGAGATCGAAACCGGCCTCAGAAAATGAGCACCCACACATAATGACTAGCCGTGTAACCTTGAGCAAGTTACTTAACCCCAATTGCTTTAAAAAAAAAAAAGAATTCCTCTATATAGTATTTCATTACCACACTCCCTGGCCAGCACCATTCTATATGTGTTGTGTCTCTCATTCAAAAGTTAGCTCCTTGCCATCCCCAAAAGGTCAAAGGATATGAACAGGGAATTTTCAGAGGAAGAAATCCAAGATATCAATAATCATATAAAGATGCACTAAATCGATGATAATTAGAGAAATGAAAATTAAAACAACCCTGAATTTTAACCTCACACCAATCAGGTTGGAAAAGTTGACCAAAAAAGAAAATGTTAAATGCTGGAGGGGATGGGGGAAAATATATTTTGTTAGTAGAGTTGCAAATTGCTCCAGCTATTCCAGAAAGTAATTTCAAGATATGCCAAAAATATTATTAAGGCTGCTATGGGAACTGTAATAGTCAATAAGAAAAGAATAAAAGGATCACTGTGCTGAAGTGAGGATGCAGTTGAGATCAGACAAATTAAATTAGTAACAGATTTTTCTTGGTACAATGTCCTGACTTCCTTTAATAGCAATGAAACCGAAGGAGAGAAAGCTGATACTGGGAGTGACCCAGAGTTGAAAAGCAATAGGACAAGCAATAGGTGAGGGATTCAAGGATATAGTTAAACTAACCAACTTTAAGTTCAAGACTATAGAGGGAGATAAGTGATGGATAAAGAAAGATGCAGACTGAGAAAAGTTCATTGGATTTCCCAAAAATGAGTTACTGGTAGTCTTCATCAAAACTGGTAGGTTCTATAGAATGATTGGTCCTGAAGCCAAATTGCATTAGGTTAAATAACAAATGGGTAGAAGCAATTAGATAGAACCCCACATTTGAAGAATTCAGTACAGAGAGAAACAATATTGGTCATCAGAAGAAACAGCAGATGTAAGTAAATTTATTTTCATATAAGCAGAGACCAAAGCATATTTAAAGGTGGGAAAGAAGAACGAGATTGAAGACAGGTCACTTTGAGAAACTGCATGGTGTAATTTATGAGTTACAACCAGATAATTGGCACTTCACCTATTACCTACAGTCACAAAGAAAAGGACTGCTTCACCCAGGTAGCACTAAAAGGGCAATTGATTGCATGTACACAGATCCTCCTAACTAATAAAGAGCAACTTCTATGGCAACATATTTGAACACAAGGAACCAGAAATAGATGTTTCTATGTCTGATATATATGTATACAAATATATACATACATATGTGCATTTAATAGGTGCTGTAGTTCTCTTACAGCCTATTCCCTTCTCATTTTTTCATCAAGGATACCCTGTGTACATAGTCTATTTTTATCCAGATTTTATAGAAATGAGAAAGTAGACATATGGGTTGGTACTTGTTAATGTCTTCTCAGTTGCCTTCTGGAGGAGAGGGGGGAAGTGGAGAGGGAAGCACCATCTGTGATCTTTTCCATTTTGTGGGAAAATGTAACAAACAGTTCATTTATTAATTTAAGAGGTAAAGATACAGCTCATGCTCAGGGAATTTAACCTAAATATGATTTTTACATAGAAAAATACTTCAAAAATATATACATATACTTCTAGAAATTTAACCACTCATAGATCCCAACTTATCCTAGAGATATATTTGCTGAATGCATCCAACAAGCCACTGAAATTGTAAAAAGTCATTGTATGTATCCTTGAAGTCACATTGTTTTATAAAGGATGGAGATAAAAACCTATGATTTTATTGATATACACAACTCCCAGGTGAGGAAACCCTTTCTAACAATGCAGTTCGACACCTTCCCTGCAACTTACAGTCTTAGAGAGTTACCTAGAGCACCAAGAGAGTTACCTAGAGAACCTAAAGTCACACAGCCAATGCTATCAGAGATTGGACTTGAACTCAGTTTTTTCTGGTTTCAAGGCCAGTTCTCTATCCACAATATTACAATACCTCTTTCTAATATTCAAGTAAACAAGCTATTCAGGTATAAATCTAGGGTAAGAAAACCCCATGCACCTATCACTCGGAAGTAAACCAGATAAAAATGTACTTCCTTATCTTCAAGGATTTCTTTGGGATTTAATGGTTACACCTCACACAGTTATTGGTAATGCTTGACTATTTCTATTGAGATGCTCTCTCATCCCATATCCACTCTGGTAGGAAGGATAACTGCTAACCAGTCTTCATCAAGAATTTTCCTTTCTTTAGGATATTTTGAAAACCAGTCCATGTGGACTATTATCATGCTAACATCTTTACTGTCTCTACTAAGAGGTATAGAAACTAAAACATTTTACTGAGTCTTTGTGATAAAAGTTACTATCACAAAGTTACTAACTTACTATCAAAGTAAACTTACAGTTTTGAACAGAAGTTTTGTGATGCTGTATCTAGGCTCTCTTCCAGTGTAATATAGTGAAATCAGGCTAGATCACATTCAGAAAACTGTAACATACTTTTAGAAGATCTGTGAATTATCCCAGCCATTCTGGAAAGGAGTTTGAAACTATTCCCACCAAGTCACTAAACTGTGTATACCTTTTGGCCCAGCAATACCACTACTAGGCTTATTCCCCAAAGAGATTGAAGTTAGAGGAAAAGGACCCACACATACATACAAAATATTTATAGCGGCTTATTGTTTGTAGTGGGAAAGAACTGGAAACTAGGGGAATGCTCATCCATTGGGGAATGGCTAAACAAAATACAGTATGTGGATGTAATATTGGGCTGTAAGAAATAATGAAGAATAGTTTCAGAGAAATCTGGAAAGACTTATATGAACTGATACAGAGTGAAGTAAGAAGAACTAGGAGAACAATTTATCCAATAACAATATTATAAAAAACACTCCGCATTATATTTTTCAAGACATAAGAACTTTGATAATGACCAATGATGAAGCATCTCCTGATAGGTGATAGATTCAAGATACAGGATGAGACATGGTCAATGTGGGAATTTGTTTTGCTTAACTTTTCATATTGGTCACAAAGATATTTTTTTATTGGTGGAGAGTAAAGTGAGGAAAGAAAAATGCTTTTTAACTGAACAAATATTTAAATTTTTAAAGGAAAAAACTGTATAGCACTTTTAATGATTTTAAAATGCTCACCACTGAAAAGGAACAGCTTTTTAACATCATTTTTTCCCAGTAATGCAATATGCCTAATGAGAATGATGGAATGACCCAGTCACAGAGGAGGCAAAAGTACAGATATCCAAAAGGGCAGTATAACAATGCCTGTCAGATATAGAATGTGGAAACTTAACACTAACAATGACTTCTCTGTACAAAGTGTCATAAAAGACATGATAAAGAACAAACATGGCTGGAAAAGACATTGGCCGTCATGTCTTAAGAATGTAACTATCAATGCATAGCCAGTGGACTACACAGGGCAGAACCTGTACAGAGGGCATATGGAAGGACATGGATAAACATCAGAGGGTCATAAATGAGAGCTGGAAGAGACCATAAAGGCCATCTAATCCAAGCCCTTGATTCTACAGATGAGGAGACTGGGGCCCAGAGAGATTATGTGCTTTAGTCAAGGTCACAAGATTATAAAGTAGCTGAGGTTAGATTTGAACTCAAGTCCTTTGACTCCCAATTCACTCCTCTTTCCACTCTGCCACAGATAACATGGAATGGCTGCAATCTATACTTGTAGCAGGAGCACAAGGAGATTACAAGTATTCCTATGTATTTAAATAGTAAATATTAGACTTTTCTTCTTCACTATCTGCCACTGCCACTATTGCCCCCCTGTAGTTACCTGGTCTTTATTTTGTATATATTTTATGTTTAATTATATGTGTACATGTTGCATGCTGCTTCCCTGTGGAACATATGCTCTCTGAGAACAGAAACTTTGCAAACACAGACCTAGCATTACTGTCCAGAACATAACGGAAGCTTAATGATGGTTTTTGATTGTTTAGAAGAATAACTTGTAAGAAAACTGACAAAATACCTAGTCCCAGCCTAGACAGGACTAACAATTAGATGTAATTTAAATATGGCCCTTACTCCGGCTCTTACAAGAACCAATGCAGAGAGTCACTATGGTTTGGCAATATTCGTTTAGAATAATGGAGGACACCCACGCCAGACTCCAGAACCAGGCAAAGGAGGAGAATTGTAGGAACTCCACCAATACTGCTGGTTTGTCACAATGACTCTCATGAAACTGAAATGAGGGAGGAGGACTTGCTCCTGGCCATGTATGCAGAATCACAGCAAAAAGAGAATTTCTGTAAGAGGAAGTCCCAGGTCTGAGACTGCATTAGCAAAGCTGTAACAAGCTGCACAGTCTCCCGCCAGACAAAAACTCTTGAGGAATTTTCCCTGGGGGCCAAAGACTGTGCCAAGTGAGAGCACTGAATCAAAAAATATTTTGTCACCCAGAAAGAGAATGAGTAGTACCTAGGGCCACCTGCAGGGAACAAGAGGGAACTGCCAAAAGGCTCCAATTGCTTTAACCTTCTGGAAAACCAGGTGCGAGCAAGTATCATGAATACAATACTAGACTTAGCCTAGGACCTGGATCTGAATCCTGCTTCTGATGCTACTAGCTCTGTGACCCTGTACCAATCACTCAACCCCTCTGAGCCTCAGCTACTCATCTGCAAAATGTATAACAATAATTGCACCTACCCTAGGGGTAATTGTGAAGCTCCTGTGAGATAATGTTTGCAAAATGTTTCTTAAACCCAGAAGAGTTATTTAATATGAGCTATTTATTAGTATCAGGGAGCTTTAGGAGGAAAACAATAATCAGCTAAGAATAAACACCCAAAGGCACCTGCTGGGAATCCCAGAGAACTTGCTGAGGAACTCACACCAACAAAGAGTTGCCAGGAGCAGGCAACACCCAAAACCATCTGGTGGGAACTACTGGGATTACAGCAGTCAATGAATCCTTATATGGTAGATTAAAAATTTACACAGATCTCTGTGAAAGGGTTGCTAACTGGAGCATTTCTGTTTTGTTTTCCAAGGGTTCTATTTTGTTTCCCTTGTTCTCCCAATAAAACCTCCTCCTATACTATTGTGACCAATATGTTTGCAAGTGCGGAATTGATCTCAATAAACTGAAAGTTATCATGAATACATTTTTTTCAAGATTGACTGTATTCTTATTTAAAATCAATTTATTTTACATACTTTTACAACCTTTTTCATCCATTATCCCCCAACTGAAAAACAACTACCCCCAAAGAAAAATAAACCCTCATCACAAACACGCACCATCTAGTAAAACAAATCCCCATATTGGCCATGCACAAAAATGTATGTCTCTCTCTGCATTTTAAGTTCATAATTTCTCTGGCAGGAGAGGCAGAGCTCTACGCACAGCCATCTGCAAGTTTCCAATAAACAGTAGAGGCTATGAATAGTGAGTCATTTACATGTATTTTATATATATATATATATATATATATATATATATATATATATATATATATATGTAATTGTATGGGAATGGGAATCTAAGATCTTCCCTGCCCCTAGGCTCTTTGATAGGCTTAAGTGACTCTGAGAACCCTCTATGATTTGAAAATATACTCTGCCCCCTAATAGGTTGAATGTAGTCACCTGGAGCCTGTGATAAGAGGCTTGTTTTTCAGGAATGCCCACACTTTGATACTTTGTCATTGGACAATGGGTCAAGAGGGTTGTGACATTCTCTGAGCCAGGAGAAGGCTATATAAACCCTGATGGGAGACTTTGCTTTGGGGCTCACTTTGAGAAGAGCTGTATGATTTGGCCAGATGAGACTCTGGGCAGCCATTGAGCCCCCCCTACCCCTGGCTTTGAAAACCCAGATATCGGTGCATCCCTCTCTGGTAACTGACTAGGTATATATATAACGGTCAGATATCTGGAAGCCTGTCTGCTGATCTGTTTCTCTGTCTGTATTTGTTGTCTTCTTGTAACCTCTGTACTTGCTGAAGTTTGGGGTGCTGACCTTTTTCCCCTGAACTAGGTAAATGACATATGTTTGATTAAAGCAAGATTGTTACCCCATTTTGAGTTGCTTTCCTTTAGAAAAGCAGATCAAAGAATCTGTGCTAGCAGTCATCCTATGTATGCTGGGGTGCTTGCTGCTACAGTGTGATGTAGCAAATAGGTCATAGAACCTGACCCCCAAATCTTCTTTCTTATCTCTCTGAGCTGGCTCATTCACCCCAACCTGTACTTATACTAACAGAGGACAGGATGAGGGAGTTGAGTTCCCAAAAGAGATAGTTGCTTTGCTACTGTTCACTCTCAAGGTCCTGGGAGTAAACCTGGTATAAGAAAGCAATATGTCTGCTCATCACAATTATAACTCCTAAATTATAATATACATGTGTGTATGTGTACATATATATATAGATATATGTATATATATATATATATATATATATATAAAAGCAGTATGCTTCCAATTTAAACAAATCAGTCAAGACAAAATCATTCACTCTTTACAGAGAAACACATTGACAAAATGCAAAGTTAGAACTAATAATAAGAGTTCACCGATAAACCTGGATTATACTAATACACATTGTGTTCATTGAGAGAGATGGGCACAAACTTAGAGGGAATTATCAGGGAGGCACATGAGTAAGGAAACCCAAGGCCTGGGGCCAAAGCACAGGTTTAAACTTCAGACCTTGCTATCCTTGGTCTCCTTAAAGAATATTCTGCACCAAAAGTCACCTGCTAGGTGGGACTTTTAGGCTATATGCTTTACTAGAAGTGCTCCTTGGCTGAACTTTAAGGCAATAGTATATTCTTTTAGCAAAAGCAGTTCCCCTAGCCTTCAGAGCTGTTCAGGTCTTCTTTCTTTGCTTAGAGAAAGCTAGGTAGCAAGAGCAAAGAGATTCTCAGACTCGAACTCAGGCAGACCTGAGTTTGAGTGTTACTTCAAATACTTATCAGCTATGTGACCCAAGGAAACTCAGTGCTCTCAGTCTCTATTTGCATCTGTAAAATGATAATAGCAATAGAACCTACTTCTCAAGGTTTTTGTGAGGATCCAGTGAGATAATGTGTGTAAGGTACTGTATTAGAACTACATAAACTGTAACTATTACTAATTCTTTATTGGATTATGAGGGTGTTTCCTTTCTAAAGCCATAAGTAACAGTAAAGGGTAAGGAAGACAAGTTTCTCATTTCCCCAACCAGCTCAGTTAAATTACAAAGGATTCTTCATCCTCCAATCAGCTCCCAGCAGCAAAGTCTTTTATCCAATCACCTCATCTCTCAGTCGTATATTCCAAGCCTGTCTTTCTTCATTTGGCTCCATAGGGTCAATAAAAGCTTTAACCTCTTCTCTCAGCTCTTAGTTCAGCTGTTTTTATATGAGCCATCTGCTCAGCTGGACTTAGCTGCATTGCTCTGGTTTTTGGCCTCTGGCTCTCCATTATCCTCTGCTTCTACTGTTCTATACTGTTTGGGCAGCTAGGTCGTGAAGTGGATAGAGTGCTAGGACTGAAGACAGGAAGACCTGACTTCAAATCCAGCCTCAGACACTTACTAGCTGTGTGACTCTCTGGGCAAGTCACTCAACCCTATTTGCCTCCAATTCCTCATCTGTAAAATGGTGGTAAACCACTCCAGTGTCTTTGTCAAGAAAACCCCAAGAAAGGGAGGGGGGTCACAAAGAATTGGACTAAACAACAATAACTATTTTTGCTCTACTTTGTTGGTCTCTAACTCACTCCTGCCTCAAAACAGGATCTCCTTGTATGAAGTAACTTTCCACTCTCTTAGGATACAAAAACAAAAGTCATCATTAATAGGCAAAAATGTTATAAAATTGTTATACAAATTATAAAATTGGTATGAAAATTGTTATAAATTGTTAAAAATTATTGTAAAAATTGTTATAAATTGTTATTTGAAAATTCTCATTGTCAGGATTTCCTAGCTATTAACCTCAAAATGACACCTATATCAACTCCATTGACCCCTTACTGCATCAAAGATCAAATATAAAATCCTTTGAATTTCAAAAGTCACATAACCTAGCCTCTTCCTACTTTTCCAGTCTTTTTTTGCTTTTCAGAGGGCAGTTGGGATTAAGTGACTTGCCCAAGGTCACACATCTAATAAGTAAGTGTCAGAGGCCAGATTTGAAATCAGGTCTTCCTGACTCCAGGGCTGGTGCTCTATTCACTGCACCACCTAGCCACCCCATTTTTCCAGTCTTTTTTATAACTTACATCCCCCACATACCTGTGATCCAATGATTATCCTTCTTGCTGTTCCTTGCCTAGTATACTCCATCTCCCGGTTCAGGCATTTTCACTGGCTGTCTGCCATTTGTAGAATATTCTCCCCCTTTATTTCTGCCTCTTGGCTTCCCTGGCATCCCATCTTCCATAAGAAGCCTTTCCTAGTCCTCTTTAACCTTAATGCCTTCCCTTCTGAGATGATCTCCTTGTATCTACCCTGTTTATATTTAGTTGTTGGCATCTTGTCTCCTCCATTAGGAAGTGAGATCCTCAAGACCAGGGTCTATGCTTGACCTTTCTTTGTATCCCTAGCACTTTGCACAGTACTTGGCACATAGTAGACAAGTAACTATTTTTCCCTCGAGGCATTGTTTTATCAGAGGGTCTCTCAAAACTCTGTGCCCTGCCCCTTTACACCAATGAACAATTAAAATTGTCTAAATACAAAATATATCTCCCAGATCTAAGAGAAATAAGTTCTTGAAGCAGGGCAAAACTGATGCCCTCCAGGGTATTCATACTCCTCAGAACTGAAACTTCTCCTCAAATCAAATTAATTAGGTGGGATGGGGGACAGAGTGCTGATCCTAGGGTCAGGAAACCTTGAGCTTGAATCCTACCTCAGACACTTACTAGCTATGTGACCCTGGACAAATCATTAAGCTCTGCCTGCCTCGGTTTCTCCATCTATAACAGCAAAATTATTAATTACACCTATTTCCCAAGGGTAATTATGAGGATCAAATATACAAAACACTTTGCAAATCTTACACTATTATATAAATATCAGCTATTAGCATTATTCTTACTATAAGTGGTCCAGCCCAGGCTTTCTTTGCATGATGATATACAGGGAACACACCTGTTAATTTTCTTACCTATAAAAATCAAAGGATTGGCCTGGAAGACCTCTGAGGTCCCTTTTGTTCTAGAGAACAATGACCACATGATCCTATATTTCCAGGATTATTAGACATCACTTCTGTTCACATTCTTTCCATTCTGTCCAAACCAGTCTACTTGCTGATTCCGTTCCTGTTTTGTACCTTTGAGCAGGTTTTTCCCTTATGCCTGCAATGCATTCTCTCATTATAGTTGCCTCTTACAATCCCTAGCATCCTTAAAGTTAAGCTTGTTGGCCATCTCTTAGAAGAAGCATTTCCCAATTTCCTTAGCTGTAGCACTCTTTCCATCCTCTTAAATTAATGTGCATATATGTAGCGAGTTATAGATATATAAATATATAATCATCTGTTTGCCTGTAGACTATATGGAGAAGGGAAAGAAATAAGCATTTATGAAGTGCCTACTTTATCAAGTGCCTAAAGTGTGTGAAACACTTTACAAGGATTATTTTGTTTGATCCTCCTAACAACCCTGCGAGGTAGATGTTTTTATTCAGTAGAGAAAGGTTAAGAGAATTGCCCAGGGTCACATAGCTAATAAGTGTCTAAAACCAGATTTGAACTCAAATGGTCCTGACTGAAGAAGACCCAATATTCTATTCACTATATCATCTGGTTGACTATAAACCCCTCAAGGAAAGGCATCATCAGTTTGTTGATGTATCCCCAGCATGGTGTTTTACTTATAGCAGGTATTTAATAAAGGCTGGTTGGACAGGGCGGTTAGGTGACGCAGCAACTAGAGTATCCACCCTGGAGTCAGGAGGACCTGAATTCAATAAATCCAACCTCAGACACTTAACACTTACTAGCCCTGTGACCTTGGGCAAGTCACTTAACCCCAATTGCCCTGTCCTCCCCCCCTCCAAAAGAAAGCAAATAAATAAATAAAGGCTGATTGGATTATACTGGTGATAAAATTTCCCCAAGGGACTTCCCGGACATAAGGGTTTTATATAAAATATCTAAAAATTACTTTTGTTGGTTCTACTGTTTTAAAAACCATATTGAAACTGGTCTTACAACTGGATTATAAAATGGCATGCAGAGTAAGATAGGTCCTTTCTTACTGGTTATGATTTTTAAGTGGGTTCTGAACATAGACACAGATTATACTGGGAGGTAATAAAGAGAGAACTGGATCAGCAGTCAAAGAATTTTGGTTCAAGTCCTGGCTCTATAATAAGTGTTTATATAGCTCTTTATTGATTTTCACAACAACCTTGTGACATAGGTATTCTTATTATCTGTACTTTACAGGTAAGAAAACAGATACAGAGATTAAGTGACTTGCCCAGGGTGACACTAGGATTTGAACTCAGATCTCCTTGACACTGTGGCACCTACCTAGGCTTACAGGGGAAAGATAGAGAACCGGGCCTATTGTCAGGAAGAGGCATCTTCCTGAGTTCAAATCTGGCCTCGGGCACTTAAAAGCTATGTGACCCTGGACAAGTCATTTAACTCTGTTTGCTTCAATTTCCTTACCTGTAAAATGAGATAGAGAAGGAAATGGCAAACCAGTCCAGTATCTTGACCCCAAATGGGGTCATGAAGAGTCAGACAAGACTGAAATGACTGAACAACGCCCTGACTCCAGTTTCCATGCTCTATCCACAGCACCACCCAGCTGCCGCTAAAAGAAGAATTTGCTGAGACTCACTTCTCACCAGGATACAATCTGGACTTCTTTACCTTGCCCCAGAAAACTCTTCATCCTAGATAACTTCAGCCCTGAAATTCATACCTCACAAATACTCTCAGTCCCTGCAGCCTCTCCCTCTGAACCTTCATTCAAAGTGACCTCCTCCAACATGCCCTCCCCATTCTCATCTTCCTTTAATGTGCTGTCTTTCCCCATTAGGATGGAAACTCCTTGAGAGCAAAGACTATCATTCTTGTGGCTTCTATATGTACTTCCAGTGCCTAGAACATTGTTAACCTCTAAGAAATACTTGTTGACTAATGGATTGATTCAAATTACCTTTGTAAAATAGAAGAAAAAACTTGTCCTCCCTATTATATAACATTATTGTGAAGCTACATCTCAATGCCTGGTACAGCTGCCTCAGCCCTGCCTGGAATGCATTTCTACCTCCAAAAATGCCTCCTTTAAGTCTCTATTCAAATGCTGTCCCATACACGAAGCTTTTTCTGATCCTTCCAGTTAGGCATCCCTACCTCCCTCCAAAAAAATTACCATATATATATGTGTGTGTGTGTGTGTGTGTGTGTGTGTATGTGTATATGTATATATATACACATATTACATATATATATAATTATAATTTATATATATAATTTTATATATCTGTGTATATATATACACACACATATATCTTAAATATGCTTATTTGTGTATATATTGCTAATATAGTTTGCTTCTCCCCTAGAATAAAATCTCTTTTGAAAGCAGGGACTATTTCATTTTTTTTCTTTGTATTTCTATTGCTTAGGATGCCATCTGGCATATGTTGTCATTGTTGAGTCATTTCAGTCATGTCTGACTCTTCATCACCTTTTTTGGAGGCTTTTTTGGCAAAGATATTAGACTGGTTTGCCATTTCCCTCTCCAGTTCATTTTGTAGATGAGGAAACTGAGACTAACAGGATTAAGTGACTTGCTCAGGGTCACATAGATATCAAGTGTCTAAGGCCAGATTTGAACTAGGAAAGATGAGTCTTCCTGATTCCAGGCCCATTGGTCTGCCCACTGTGCCACCTGGCATTTAGTAGGTATTTAATAAATGCATATTGATTGAATGACATGGAAAATGCTTGTATTATAAATAGTTGGATAAACTAGATGATTTCTCAGAGTTTACTGCATAGCATCATAGGTTTAGTGATGAAAGGAACCTCAAGATCATCTCATACAACCTTTTCATTTTCCAAATGAGGAAACTGAGGCCCAAAGAATGGAAGTAACTTGTGATAGTAAGTTACTAATATCACAAAGATAGTAAGTGGTAGAGGTGGGATTCAAATGCAGGTCCTCTAACTCCACATTTGGTGCTCTATACACTATATTATACCTCCTCTTGCTCTAAGCCACCATTTTTCCTAAGTAAATATGTCATAAGCATGATCCATTAGTACCTGAACATGGGATTCTTCCTCAGTTTTTTGTTTGCTTTGTTTTATTTGGTTTTATCTATCAGAAGGCTTTACTATGAGTGGGTTGCAGAAGACTGAAAAGAACCAATTGTCTCCAAAGTCTGTCAAAGGATCAGTGTCCAGAAGCAAAAAGTTAATATCTTTCCCCATTACCACCTGGGGATAGGACCCCCAGCTCGAACCCTTCTGTGAGCTTGGGGATGGCCTGAGATAATGCCACCAATTCTCTAGAGTCTCCAAACCCTAACTACAAGCCTCTTGTTATTAAGACTAAGACCCTAATCCAACCTCCATCTCCGGTCCTTTGAGGTCATTTTTTTAGGTAATTCAGTGCTACTCTTTTGGGCCCTTATACACACAAAACCTTAGGAAGGAGTGACCTTTGCTTCCCATTGGAGGCACTAACTTATGCTTCAACAGGTGAAGCCTTTAAAGTTGGCCCTTTTTATTCCATCACTGACAATGCTGATTGATAACACAGAGCTAATCTCTTGCTTTTGTTCCCAGGGGGCAAAGGTTTGAGCTGCCCCCCTTTGAATCTGGGTCTTTTAACTAGCCAGTGAGTAAATCATAGCAAACCTACAGACAGGATTAATGCTACTCAGGAAATGCTCTCCTGCCTCCCCCTAATGATCAAGACCTCTCCTTGATTAAATACCACCTCATCCATACCTAGGAAACTGGGGAAAAGCTTATTCAGAATCCCCTGCTTGCTGCACCATGAAAAGACAGCTCAAGACCTTAAGAGTTTAAATCTCTGAGCAGATCACAAACATTGGATTTAAATAGGAGTAATACTCAGAGGGGAAGATGTCCTACATTGTTTAACTTTCTTAAAAGCTCCAATGAACTGAAAGCCTTCTTAACTCTACCAGATATCCATTCCTCTAATGCAGATCTTATCTAGAGGATTTAATCAGTCAGCATGCATTTATTAAGCACTTACTATGTTCCAGGTACCTTGCTGGGGATACAAGTCCAAAGAATGAAATAATTCCTACTCATAAGGAGCTTACATTCTACTGGGAGAGACAAAATACATACAAAAACACATGTAGTATAAATATGAAATATACAGTAAAGTTAAATACAAGGTAGTTTTGGAGGGAAGGCACTAATAGCTGGGATTCAAGAGATGAGTAAAGGCTTTATTCAGAAGAATAAAAATACAACAGTGGTAGGTACAGACAGGCCTAGGCAAAATTGGGTAGCAGGGGAAGTTTCTGTTTGACATCTTCCCACCTTCCTTTATGGCAGCCCCCTTCTTCAAGGGCACACTCAGTGCCCTCATTCTGTCCCATATCTGTCAGATGTTTTATCCCTCTACTCTTCCCCCTCAAAATTTATCTGACCCGAGGATGTAAACAGGCAGTTTTCAGATGAAGAAATGAAAGCTATCTATAGTCGTATGAAAAAAATGCTCTAAATCACTATTTATTAGAGGAATGCAAATTAAAACAACTCTGAGGTACCACATCACACCTAGCAGGTAGATGTGGATAGATGTTGGAGAAGATGTGGGAAAATGGGAACACTAATTCATTGTTGGTGGAGCTGTGAGCTGATTCAACCATTCTGAAGAGCAATTTATAGCCCAAAGGGCTATAAAAATGTGCATACTCTTTGACCCAGCAATACTGTTTCTAGGACTGTATCCCAAAGAGATCATAAAATTGGGGAAAGAACCCATATGTACAAAAATATTTATAGCAGCTCTCTTTGTGGTGGTCAAGAACTGGAAATGGAGGGGATACCCATCAATTGAGGAATGATTGAACAAGTTGTGGTATATGAATGTAATGGAATACTATTATCCTATAAGAAATGATGAACAGGCAGACTTCAGAAAAACCTGGAAAGATTTATATGAACTGATGCTGAGTGAAGTGAGCAGAACCAGGAGACCATTGTACACAGTAACAGCCACAGTGTGTGATGACTGATTTTGATAGACTTAGCCCTTCTCAGCAATGCAAGGACCTAAAACATTTCCAAAGGACTCATGGTGAAACATGCCATCCATACCCAGAGAAAGAACTAAGGAGTCTGAATGCAGAGTGAAGTGAACTATTTTCTTTTTTGTTGTTTTTTCTTTTTTTTCTGTTTTTTCTTTCTCATGGTTTCTCCCATCTGTTATAATTTTTCTATACAACACGACTAATATGAAAATATGTTTAATAAAAATGTATAGTAAAGCCTATATCAGATTATAGGCTATCTTGGTGGGGAGAGGAGAGGAAATAGAAAAAAATTAAAACTTATGAAAGTAAATTTTGAAAACTAAAAATAAATTACTTAAAATTCTCTAAATGACTATTTATTAGAGAAATGCAAATTAAAACAACTCTGAAGTACCACATCATACCTATCAGATTAGAAAATGATAAATGTTGGAGAAGATGTGGGAAAATTGGAACACTAATGCATTGTTGGTGGAGTTGTGGACTGACCTAACCATTCTGAAGAGCAATTTAGAACTATGCCCAAAGGGCTAGAAAACTCTGCACGCCCTTTGACTCAACAATACCACTTCTAGGTCTATATCCCAAAGAGATCATAAAAAAGGGAAAGGACCCACATGTACAAAAATATTTATAGCAGCTGTTTTTGTGGTGACAAAGAAATGGAAATGGAGGAGATGCCCATCAATTAGGGAATGGCTGAACAAGTTGTGGTATATGAATGTAATGGAATACTATTGCTCTATAAGAAATGATGAGCAGGCATATTTCAGAAAAACCTGGAAAGACTTATATGAACTGATGCTGAGTGAAGTAAATAGAACCAGCAGAACATTGTACACAGTAACAGCAACATTGTACAATGACTAATTTTGATTTACTTAGCTCTTCCCAGCAATGCAAAGATTCAGAGATCCACATCCAGAAAAAGAACTATAGAGACTGAATGCAGATGGAAGCATATTATTTTTTGTTTGTTTGTTTTTTAGTTTTTTCCTTCCTCATGATTCCTCCCTTTTTGATCTGATTCTTCTTTCACAACATAACTAATGTGGAAATTCATACAGTATAATTATACATGTATAGCCTATATCAGATTGCAGGCTGTCTTGGGAAGAGTGAAAAACTTGGAACTCAAAGTCTTATAAAAGTGGATATTTAAAAATAAGATAAATAAATATTTTTAAAACCATTTACCTGACCTATGACCTAATCCCTTAGAATCTATGCCCAGATAAAGATCTCATAAAGAGCCCTATTCAACTGAATGGACTCAAGTCAAGTTAACAAGCATTTACTATGGGCTTACCAGGTGCCAGGTACTTGATTAGGTGCTGGGAATACAAAGATAAACATAAAGAAAGACAGTCCCTGGGAACTTTCCTTAAGATGGAGGACTCTAGAAGTAACCAACTAATTAGAGGAAAGGGCTATACCTGAAGAGTGTACTTCCAGGGTGAGAAGGCCAGGGGTAGAGAGATCTTCTAGGTAAGGAGGCCACAGGACAAAGGAAACTCCCAGGGTGAGAAGGTTGCTATGGCATAGTGAAGAAAGTCCAGAAAATCAGAATGGAATGAAGATGATGAACATAAACCGCACATTTTCCCCAAATCTAGCCCAATCCAGGTGTGTCCTACCCATATATATATATATATATATATATATATATATATGTCTTTCAAAGATAGGGAATTTCAATGTTGCAACCTATATAAAGACAATGCATCTATTCAGTTCAGTTCTTATTTGATATGTTATGTCCAACAAAACTGTAAGGTTATTCCGTTTAGGGGCTTTTGAATCTAAACAGGGTCCTACTGAAGCTATGTCAGGGCCATATGTGAGCACTTTGTATTAACTAAGCTCCATAAATAGTTATAGAGCACATAAAAATATATGTAACTGGGTGGAAAGAGGAAGGAAGAGAGCTTACAGCTGGGGTCTGGTGTTTCCTAATACCCCAGAGTTCTTCAGAATGGTTAAAACCCTATATAGTGGCTAAGCTAAAAGGAATGAATCTCCAGTACAAGGCCAGAGTGGGGTGAAGTGCAAGGAATTTGAGGGATGGAGTCACAAGATGGGAAGTCATAGAGGACCATAAATTTAGAACTGGAAAAGACCTTAGAAGCCACCTAGTCAAGAGGTATCAAACAAATGGCCCCCACTGGCACTCTGTCAAGCCACCTAAACCATATTGAATCAGATTAAGATGTAAAAAGGAAATATTTGTTCAAATAAATAAAAATACAATGAAAGGTAGATAGTATTATTTTGTGGTTTTCTAAGTCAACATGCAGCCCTCTGGGATCCCTATGTATGGTTTCATGACCCCACATCTACTGGGATTTGCTACTACTGCTCTCATCCAGTTCCCTTATTTTACAGATTAAGAATTGTGGGGTCCAAGAGGATATGACTTGCCTGCAATCATAGAGATAAAAGTGACTGAGAGGAGATTCAGCCATCATAGAAAATCATAAGATCATAATAGATCTGGGAATGAAAGAGGTCGTCAAATCCACAACCCTTATTCACAGATGAGAAAATGAAGCCAGAAGGGGGTTAAGCAGTTTTCCTATGACTACAAAACTATGTGCCTAACATTTTGCTAGGTGGAATAAAGGAAAGGAGAATGAACAAACAATAGATGACATAGTCTCTGCTCCCACAATCTAGTTTGGGGGAAAAGAGGTAATTAATGAACGAGACTGCATACAATATGGTATTACTTGTTTGGTATAGAAAATAACTGAAAGTCAGAGAAAGAAGATATGGGCAGATGTCATCAGCGCTTCCCTAGAAGAGGTAGGCCTTGATCTTAGCTTTGAAAGATAGATAGAATTTAGACTGTCAGAGAGGAGAGACAAAGGCATTCCAGGAAAGAAGAACAGTGGGAGCCAAGGTATGGAAGCGGTAATATTGAAGTTCTTTATGGAAGGGTGGTGATAAGGCTGGCCAGACTAAAGCAAATGATTAATACTGGGGAGCAGATAAAGATAAGGTTTAATTGGTACAATGGGAACAAGGTTTAGGGAGCTTCAAATGTCAGGAAGAGATTAGATTTGTTTCCATGTGCAATACAAAATCTCTACAGATTTTTGGGTAGGAAGTTAATGCAAATAAGCCATTGTTTTTAATCATCATCAGCTGCCACACAGGAGTATAGATTTACAACTGGCAAGGGCCTTAGGTAATCATCTTTGTCCAGTGCCCTCAATGTATCGATGAGGAAACTGAGGCCCAGAAAAATTGACTTGCCCAAGGTCATATAGATGGTAGATAGGTTGTAAATAACAGAGTGGAGATTTGAAATCAGTGCCTCTGACTTCAAATCCAACAATCTTTTCACATAGTACGCTACATCTAGGATATGTTTGTTAATGTTGATGAGTATTATCTTAAAGGTGAACAAAAATATGACTTTCTAACATTGAAAGTTCTGTGTATTGGAGTCCTAGAGATTGTACTTCAATAAAGCCATTGCCATGTGATCAAACAGCTGCTTCAGGCAGGGCTCCAAAGGAAGAGCTATGCCTTCTGTCTTCAAGAAGCCTATCCATTGATGGAGAAACCAAGAGAACAACAAAACTACACATAAATTAAAATGATCTCTGTAGCTACTGAAATTGGTGCGAATAACTAGGAAAGGGAGGTCTTGGCACAATCAGGGAGATGGGACTATTGAGCTATAGGAGTAAAAAAGTGGAAGTTACCCCAGCAGTCCTATTAAAGATACAAGCTTCTCTTGTACTTTAAGGATATCTGTGGATGGCATATAAAAGTGGGGAGAGATGAAAAAATCTTAAAATTCTCAAATAACAGGGGAAATACAAATTATAACAACCCTGATTGATCACCTCACATCCATGAAAATAGAAAAGGTGTTGTTTTTTTAAGAAGAAGAAAAACATCATTATTAAAGGTTCTATGGAAAGATAGACATGTAAATCCTCTGCTGTCAGAGCTATGAGTTGGTTTAACCATCCTGGAAAACAATTTGGGATTACATTATTAAATTGTTCATATTTTTTGACACAGAGATCCCACTATGGTACTACAGCCCAAGAAAGTTATTAATAGCAAGAAAAAAACCTCATCTATAGAAAAATGCTCATAACTGAATTATTTGTGATTGAAAAAGCTAAAGACAAAACATATGCAACAATTGGGGAAAGGGTGAACAAATTGTGATAAATGAATGAATGCATTGGAATACTACTGTGCCATAAGGAATGACAGATGGGAAGAATTTTTTAAAACATAGGAAGACTTGCATGAAGTAATGCAGAGTGAAGAAGGGGGGTGGTGAGGAAGAACATACAAAATAAATGCAATCATGTAATGAAAGTCAGTATGGGAGAGTCTACATCATTCTGGTCACATGTAATAACCAATACAAAAGTTAAAAGACATATCCTTCTTTTCTTTTAATAATGCATTATTATGTGGAGAGAGACACAAGGGGCATTATTTGGCAATTTGTTGAAAAATGTCAGGACTTCATATTGCAGAGTCGAATATATTAATAGGAGAGACACGTAAGATATTTTCCTGACAAGACGTCCAGATTTGGCTAGTGCCATTACCTGGGTGACTTTACCTGTCTCTGATGGTATTTCCCTGTGTTGGGCATTCTCTAGGAAAGGCCTCTATATTAGGGCCATCCTATAAGCTGTCTGAGGTCTTAAACAGAGATGTAGAGTTGAGACAACTCCACAAGGTAAACTGTTGGCCCTTACATTCGCCTCTTTTTGCTTGACTCCAAGTCAGATCATATCACTTGTCAGACTAGATATGACTCAGTTTGTTGTAAATGGTTCTCCTTTGGATTCTAAGAGTCAGTAGCACAATTCTAAATTCCAGGTCTCTAGGCAAACTTATGCAAATCCTCCTCATTTTCAGCAATAGCTTCACCAAGTCCCTGGAGAGATCATTGTCCTTTGGTGAAATCTTAAGTCCTTATGGGTCATTCCTTGTTTAACTTGCTTGTTCTTCTGCTCATGCATATATACTTGAAGTCCCCTTTGTGTGTATCACTTTCTTCCTGCTTCTGAACCATAACATCTGGGATTTCCTTTTCCCAGAATGCCCTCTTCACTTATTTACATCACAGCATGTCAATTGATTAGTCAATCAGTCCATAAACAGGATATGAGGACAAAGAATGAAAAAATCCTGACTTGCAAGTTTACATTCTAATGGGGGAGACAGCAAGTACATATAAGAAAATGTTCAGCATAAACATAAAGTTAATACATACACAGCTGTGTATATAAAGAAGTTAAAAGCTATATAGTCTGGGAGCAAGGGCATTAGAAATGTTTCACACAAAAGATGAGGCATTTGAGCTGCATTTTTAAAATTTAATTTTTTTCAATAAACAAAAATTTATTTTCTCTTCTTCCCATCTCCCTTCTCTTAATTAGAAAAAAGAAAAAAGGCGGGGGGGGGGAGGGCAGGGGGAGAAATCCGCACAAAAATCTTGTGACAAATATGCATAGTGAGGTAAAACAAATTCTTTATTTGATTATGACCAGAAAAAATATGTTCTGTCTAAGCCACTTAAAGGAAAAGAGGGACTTTATGAAGAGGAAGTAAGGGGAGAGTGAATTTCAGTCATGGGGGACTGCCAGGGCATAGGCATGGAGAGAGGAGGTATAGTATCCTTACTGAGGATCAGAGAAAAAGCCAATCATACTGAACCCCTTAAAATCCCATCTAAGGCTTAGCTTTCCTAGCCTAAGACATCTCAAGGACTCTAGTGACTCCTGCTACTAATGAAGTTTTACATTTGTACAGCATTTTACATTTTCACATAGATAATAAATATTGAAAAAGTGAGAATAAATTCTTTAGTTAGATGCTCACAAACACTGTGCCGCCAAGGGAGCAGGTATCATTTCTTTTTTTCTTTCTTCCTTTCTTCCTTTCTTCCTTTCCTTCCTTCCTTCCTTCCTTTCCTTTCTTCCTTCCTTCCTTCCTTCCTTCCTTTCTTCCTTTCCTTCCTTCCTTCCTTCCTTTCCTTCCTTCCTTCCTTCCTTCCTTCCTTCCTTCCTTCCTTCCTTCCTTCCATCCTTCCTTCCTTCCTTCCTTCCTTTACCTTCCACAGATGAGGGATTACAGAACACTCCCATGAATACAGTCAGTGAGAAATAGACCTGGGACTTCAGACCAAGGAATTGGGAATCCAACTCCAGAGTGCTTTTTACTGTTTCATATTGCCTTTCACATTTCACCTCTCTTACCTCCATGTTTCATTTTTCTAGTGTGGTCCCATGACTACTTAGTGATAGGCCCCTCCATCTCTGATACAGATAAACCTGGGCAAGTAAGAAAGGGTTTGGGAATTGTTACCAAGTTGTCACTGGTTCTGTTACTTGTTTATAGCATTTGACCCAGAGATCTCATCACTCACTAGGTAACAAAGTGCTGGACCCAGACTCAAGAAAACTTGAGTTCAAATCCAACCTGTAGATACTTACCAGCTTTGTGACCCTATGAAAGTCATTTAACCTGTGCCTGCTTCAGTCTCTTCATCTGTAAAACAGAGACAGTAAAAGTACCAACATCCCAGGGGTGCTGTGAGTCTAAAATAAGATAATATTTGTAAAGTGCTTTACAAACCTTAAAGCACTATATAAATGTTAACTATTGTTATTACTAGGACCATATATCGATAGCAAGAAAAATCTACCTGTACAAATATGTCCATCACAGTAGCATTCTTTGTGATAGCAAAAGTTTAGAACTGAAATATATGCTTGACAACTGAGGAATGGATGGACAGATTATCATACATGAGTGAAATGGAATATTCCTGCGCTATATATGCTAACACTTTCTTTGCAGCAGCTACAGAAGTTAGCTTGATTCTGGGTCAGCCATTCACCTACTTTGCCACTGGGGATTTGACTCTAGTCCACCTCCTGCCAGACAGGGATATGATGTCTAATGTTTGCCCTGTTTCTGGTTGGTTAAGCAGCCCTGCTTAAGAAATCTGGTGTCTTAAATGGGGACAATGAGGCTGACCTACTTCAGAGGGACTTAATGAATCACTTGGTATCACTAATTAGAAAAGACAAAGGCTTTTGTGACAAGGGGAAGCTTGAGGATCTCCTTCTCCAGATAGCTTTAAGACAGCAGACAACTATCTGTCTCAAGTGATTTAAGACTAAGATCTTAAAGTTTGTTTTAGGTTGTTGTTTTTTTCATGCATGTGAAATTAACACACCACAGAGGACTTCCTTTACTGACTCTTCATTTCAACAACCCTCAGAATCCGTGATGCTGATTACTATGGAATCGTTCTGGCTAGGACAATCACCTCTGCGGCCTACATGAATGCTTGAACGTGCCATGGTCAAGACTGCCCAAAATAAAGAAATAGACGAAGTGCAGATATTGTTTAAGAGAAAGAGGTAGAATAGATGACCAGTAACTGGAAAATCCTTCCAGCCCAGTGTTTGCTTTATGAACAAATGAACATGCTCTGTGTTCTTTAGCAGCTATTTCTCATCGTCCTGCCTTTCCAGGGTCCCTGTCATGTCTGCCTCTTTAGTATTCGACTGCACTCCTCCTGAAACAAGTCCAACAGTTTCCCTCATCTGCGGCATTTTGTCTGAAATATTTTGTAAGCTATACTTCCTGTTGCTATAAGTAAAAAGCATTTTGTCTCTTCAAGCTTCATAGGGCCTGCTTTTGTGCCCTGTTTGTCTTACCTAGGGCTGAAATTAAATACAACCTTGTAACCAGAAAATGCAGCCCCCAAGAGTGCTAGGGTAGGAGATAAAGGGGATTGGGAGTCAGTGGAGAGGACAACTGAGTTACAGAGAAGCCCAACTCTTTGCTGTCCACAACACAGAAACCACTCTCTATGTTGAATCCAAAAGGATTCAATCACTACCTGTCTTTGGCCAGCTAAATCTGGGAGATGATCCTCTTGGCAAAGTATGGTTATTAGCTTTTGGTGGAAGTCACTCAAACCCTTGTGCTGATGTGAAAATGAGCTCAGAAAAGAGCCCAGGGCACCAGCTGGGCTAACATCCCTCCTAGTCAAGAGCTGTTGGGGCTCTACAGGCAGAGCAGGGTAAACCCAGGAATGACATGAAGATGTTGTCAGTAACGAGTCAAAGAACAAAAAGCAAGGATTCTTGGAGGAGACCTTCCTTTGGATGGAAAGATGGATTAGCTGGAGCTCCCAAAGCTGCTAAACACACTAACCCCAAGACATCATCTCACATCAGACACCAGTGGAAAAGGAATTGGAGGGGGCTTACGAGAGCCACCTGTTCAGATACTGTCCCTGATTTTACTTAGCATCAGAACAGAACTGATTTTGGCAGTTGTGGGTATCGGCTGAACAGTAGGTGAGATACGCAAGTCAGGGCACAGACTCACCATGTGTAATGATTAAAAGATATTTGGTTAGAGACACCAGGTGAGGGATGTGATTGAGGAGCATCATGACTGAGCACACACCGGCACACAGTTCCTGGCGGCTTATACAGAAGGGCGCTGTGTACACAGCAGGCTGAGGAGAGAAACATTAACTAAATTGCAAGTTTCAGATAATCTGTCTTATTGTTGCTTCAGGAGTCGTTTATCTTTTAAAGAGGCACACCTGTTCTACTTGTAAAACTTTATGTGAGCTATTAGGGAGCAAGTTATCATTTCTTATTCAAACATTCCATTGAAGAAATGGGAAGGCGTATGCTTGGGGAGAGAGGTGGGGTGAAGGAGGGAGAGAGAATGGAGGAGAGAGAGGCAGGAGCAGGAGAGAAGTTCACATATTTCCCTAAGTGGAACCTATGCCATTAGACTTTGGATAAATAGTAGATCTTTGCTCACCTGAATGTCCACTTCTGGAGGGATTACAAATATTATTGAGATCAGGTGTTGGGAGGAGCCTCAGAACCAAATTGATCGTGCCTGGGACTGTCAATGGCCCTAATGTATTGTTAGGGCTTAGGGAGTTGAGGAGCCATATGATTTTAAAACAGTGCGTGACTGTAACTGGAGAAAAATAAAATACTGAATTAATTAATTAATTAAAATAGTAAGTTACTTTCCACTGTTGGCAATAATGATAGCTGGAGAGTGCTTCTCTGGTAGATAACACTACCCAGCCACCATAGCAAAAGCAGCGAAAAGGATATCAGATGACATCAGATAATGTGAAGAATTTTGCAAACTTTAAGATACTTTTAAAATGCTAAGTACTATTAGTATTATTGTGAAATGTCATTATTATGAAAAATGTAGCTCTCACTAGATAACCTACTAACTGCTCCTTCAGATCTCTGAATCTCTTTGTGGACATTGTTCTGAATATTGACAGGGCAAATAAGTTGTCCATAAAAACTAAATACACAGCAGAAAAGTAGTCTCAATCCATTTGGTAGCCAGTCCCTTTCACATATGTCCTGCTTTTTATAGGGTTCTGTCTATTTGTGTGGAGACTCATTTCTTTAGGGTATAGGTGGGAGGAACTGAAAATGACTTTTGAATGGGCCATAAGGTGGAATAGCCAATACTGATTGGCTAGCTATGTTAATCAATCCTTAGATTTATGCAAGAATCTTACTTCTCTGAATGTCCATCCTTATCTACAGTCAAAACAAGGAATCCCAAACAAAAAAGCTTGGCACACGCTTTCTTAGATAAAAGCCTAGTTATTCTAGTCTGGGCCAGTTTTCATTGTCAGCCCTTTTGGCCTGATCCTCAATCTATTCCTTCTTACTAGACACTGTCAGGGACCTTACTCAACATTCTCTGCTCTCCTGGAAACTTCCATGAATCAACTCCAAAAGGAGTGCTCTAGAGGGAGATAAACATATTCTCACAACAGAACAGAAAGGAGAGGAATCTCAAACATTTCAGGAAGGGAACCCTGGTTCTATCATTCACATGGTCCTGTGCAAGCATCCCAGCTGTGAACTCATTCAAAGTTCCTGCACTGTAATAACTTCTCTCAGCAAGACTGAGAAAGGCAGTCAACCAGATCACCAACACCAGAAGGGGCTGCAGGGCTGGCACCACTTACAGGTACCATTCCAAAAGGGGAGGAGTAAAAGGGTGGCAGTTGAGACCATGCCACAGACGAGCTGATTTCGGATGGGTCTCCTCTGCCACATTCTTAAACATTCCCAGTATCTCAGTCTGTCCACCTTGCCGGTCAATTCCATTGTCTATTATTTCATGTTACATGTGGCTTCCACCAAGTTCACATTACTTCCTGCCAAACATCTATATCGAGGAGCCTGGAGTGTTTCCTTGTTGTTGACTCATACTTATTGAGACCTACAGTTGAAAAGAATTTCACACAAAGGAGTGAGCTCCCTACCACTAGAAGTGTTCAAGCAGGAGCTGAGTGGCCATCTGTCAGGGATATTGTAGAGCAGATTCCTATATTGTGGGAGAAGTTAAAGTAAATAATTGCTAAGATCTCTTCCCATTCTAAGATTTTTCCATTCTTATCTTTCATGCCCACTTTACAAATAGAACTTGAGTCACAGAGCAGTTCAGAGATCTTCCCTGGAAATTAATTAAGAGGACAGTGGATTAAATTAAATCTTTAGGTCCTATCCAGCCTTTTGATTCTATATATCTATGGTGCTATGAATTAAAGCTATGTCCTCACAGACCCTGCTACCTATATTTTAACTTATTTTTAATTTGTGGAATAAAACAAGCATTTCCATAACCTAGCATAATAAAAAAGATGATTGTACATGAAACTGCAGGTCTATTATATACATCTTACTATTTCTTTTAAAAACATAATAAATTTATCATGTGAATTTCTTTTTTTCCTTTTTTTTCTTTCCTTCCCCCCAGCCCTAGAGATGGCTACCATCAGACACAAATAAGAATATATGTAAAATTATTCTATATATACTTCTATTTATCAGTTCTTTCTCTGAATGCCAATAGCATTTTTCTTCATATGCCCTATATAGTTAATTTGGATATTTATAATAGTCAAAATGATTTATTTGCAAAAAGAACATGTTACCTTTATATACTGGAAATATGTCTTGAGACTATTCTATCAAAACCATTTCAAGATTCCCATGAGAAAGTGCTGTAAAAGATATAATTGTTAAATCAGGGAGGTTTCATTCAGTAGCTATTTATGCTCATTCACAGGCCTAGATCTCATTTTGAAAGGGTGAACAAAGTGGAAGGAATCCGAAACTTCAGTATTATCATTTCCTTGTCAAGCAGCAAATTGAGAATTTATTGCCTTTTCATTTACTTTTAATTTATCATTATTTTTGCACTCCATTATACTAAGCAGATCAGCCTGTGTACACATAAATTGCCTCAAGACACATAGAAGGAGAAACAAAAGAGTGATGGGTCGGGGGAGAGATGGGGGGGCTGGGGCTATGGAGAAATCTAGGACCAGAGAAAGTGAAGACTAGAGAGCAGGTTTAATTGGCCAGGATTTCTCATTCTAATAATGGAGGTTTTGTTTTTTGTTGGTGTGTTTTTTCCTTTTATAAAAATGGTAGGTGTCAAAGCTTTAAATCCCATGGCACAGTTCCAGATGTCAAGAAACCATTGATTAGTTTGAACAGAAATTAACTCCAAAATATACCATAATTTGTACCTGCTTACGGAGTGTTGGATGCAGAATGCAGGTGCCACCATGTCACACACAATTGTCAGGGGTTATAGCCGGAGGGGAAGTCTCTGCCCAGTCTTTTTTTAACAGGAGACCAAAAGTAAAAGGCACAATTTAATAGCTATCAGCTTGATCATGCTCCTTTTCCTCCCCCCATTCCCGAGGGATGTATTTATGATGAGCTTCATTGGGGACATGGGGTTGGGAGCCAAATAAATATTCTAGATGGTAGCATTTGGGCACCCATTAAAGACATCTCCATGAAACATGTAATATCATAAACTGGAGATTAGCTGTAACATTGCAGATTTATGATTCTAGACACATTGATTGCCCTCCTCATTCCTCCACTGGGGCCCCAGGAGAGATATTTTTTTTTCCCAAGGAAGACTTAAGATTATATGCTTTTCATGGTAAATATCTGCTTCATGCCTTGGAGGATACCTGCACATTTTTTTTCCTGCACTTGGTCTCCTGCCACTAACAAAATCATAATATGATGCAGTAGAATTGATAAAAGATTTGACAAATTTGTTTGAGAAATAATATTGCTTTAAGAAATGAAATTAATTTGTTTTTACCATCCTTCATCATCACCTTTTCCCCTTCCCTCACCTTTCTGTATGTCATTGTCAAATCATATTTAAAAAGAGAGACAAAAACAGAGAGAATGAGGCAGAGAGAAACAGATAGAGAGACAGAGACAGACAGAGAGACAGTGAGAGGGCAAGGCATCTGGTGACTTCCACATAGAAAAGTATTTGACCAGAATCCATGTTGATATAAGTATATCAAACCAATTGCATTAATTATTTTTACAAAACTGTGTCTCTGGAAGTAGGATATAGTTGAACTTTTTCTTCACCATAATAGTAATATATAGCACTTACATAGTACTTTAAGTTTTTCAAAAATGCTTTATACCTATTATATCCTCTGATCTTCATGACAACATTGTAAGGTATGTGCTTGTATTCTCCACAGTTTACAGATGATGAAACTGAAGCTGAGAGTAGTTAAGTGACTTGTCCAGGGTCATACAGTTAGTGAGTATATTAGCAAAGATCTGAACACAGGTCTTCCTGATTCCAAGCCCATTATTCTACCCATTAGGCAACATTGCCTCTCTTTTTATGGCCAAATAATAAGCATTTATTAATCACTTACTAGGTGCCACACATTGTGTTAAGTGCTGGGGATACCAAGAAAATTTTTAAAAATAGAGAGGGAGTGTGGCATTGTGTAAACAGTGCTGGACCTCGAGTCAGGAAGGACTGCAGTTCCAATGTTATGTCTGACTTGGAAAAGTAATTTAATTTATCTAAGCATCAGTTTCCTTACCTATCAAAAGGTAACAATAATAGATACTTCACAGAGTTGTTAGGAGGCTCAGATGAAATCATTTATATAAACTGTTTTATGACCCTGAAGTGCCCTACAAATTTTAGGTATTAGTACCCATCTGATCCATATCATTCGCCTTTGTTTATCATTGCTGAGGAGTCATTTTTCAGTTGTATCCAACTGTTCCTGACCCCATTTGGGGTTTTCTTGGTAAAGATACTATTGAGTGGTTGGTCATTTCCTTCTCCAGTTCATTTTTACAGATGAGGAAACCGAGGCAGCCAGGGTTAAGTGACTTTCCCAGGGTCACATAGCTAATAAATGTCTGAGGCCAGATTTTAACTCAGGAAGATGAGCCTTCCTGACTCCAGGCCCAGAACTCTTACCTACTGTGCCACTTAGCTACCCCTATTAGAGCCGTATTCTTTTTTTTTTTTGCTTTCTTTTTTGCTTTTTGGAGGGGGAAGGTAGGGCAACTGGGGTTAAGTGACTTGCCCAAGGTCACACAGCTAGTTTTGTGTTAAGTGTCTGAGGCCGGATTTGAATTCAGGTCCTCCTGACTTCAGGGCCGGTGCTCTATTCACTGTGCCACCTAGCCGCACCCAGAGCCATATTCTTTACACTCCATAGGTTTACTTGACTTAGAATTGGAAGGGACACTTAGAGATAACCTAATTCATCTTCATCTTACAGTTGAGGAAACTGAGGTCCAAAGAGGTAATCTCATTATCACATGTGTGCTATTATGCACATAGTCAGGACTCCATCAATCTTGTTTAATGAATGGTATTTACTAAGTGCTATCTTGGGTGTCATTAAAAGCAAGATAAGCAGAAATAATCTTCCCAGCTGTTGCTTAAAACCTAAACAGACATAAGCATCAGAAGTTTATAGATTTAGGGCTGGAAGGGAGACCTGAAAAGTCATCTCTAGTCTAACCTCCTCATTTTATAGATAAAGAAACTGAGACTGAAGCTCAGTGAGGTTAAAGGACTTGCCTAACATCCCTCAACAGAGGAAACATTTGAATTGCTGTCCTCAACTTCAAAGTCACTGCATTTTCTAATGATTACTTTATCTTTCTTAAGACCAAGACAGATGGATGCTAATAACTGATGGCTAGAGCACTTTAATGGGGAAATAGATGGGATTTCCTAGGATAGCTTCCATAGTTTCAGGAAAAAGAGACCAAGTAAACTACATCTTCTCTGTTCCCTTATTCCAGCCTCTTACTGAGGTGGTTTCAAATAACCTGTCTTCTCAAGTCATTTTATTTCCTAGTTTCAAATGGATTTACATAAAATGGTTAATCATTCATTCTAATGGTTGGAGTAAGGAGACCTAGGTTCAGCCCATGAGCTGTGAGATCTTGGGCAAGTCACAATTACTGAATTGGATCACAGATTCCCTCTCTGTAAAATTGAAATAAAATTTGTAATAGTGAGGATCAAGTGTGAGGATGTATGCGAAATGAGAAGAAAATAAGAGCACTTGCCTGGCCCTTTCACCTATTTTTTCAGACAGACAGCTAGATAAATGTGTATGTATGTAAGTGTGTATGTATGTACATATGCATGTGATTATGTGTGTGTATATATATAAATTTACATGTATACATATATAAGATATATAATAGCTACAAATGTGGACTCTTTCTTACTAAATGTTTTCTTGATGATTATGGTGGTGATAATTAAAATGTAAAGTAACCATTAAAATGTTTAACCTGTGCATGTAAATCCCTCTGAAATCAAGGAATAAAAATTACTAGCAGTGAAAAACCAGGAATTTTTGTGGGATTTATATGCTTGCCCTTATACATGACTTGAGTAATAATTATGGCCATATGAAACCATAAGTTTCATTAGGATATATTCAATCCAATAAATATCATTTGTCCTAAAATGTGCAAGATGCTACCTTAGGTTCTGATGATATAAAAATGAAGTACGACATAGGTCTTGATTAAAAGGAATTTATAATCTAGTAGGGTAAATACAATTTGTACAAAAATAAAGGTGATACAGGGTTGAATGTGAGAGGAGTAAAAGAGAAATTGAGACAAAAATGCTCTATGAAAACTGGAGGTGGGAGAGATTACTCTTAAATGGGGGGATTAGGAGAAACTTCATGGAGATGACAGTTGAGATGTGTCTTAAAGGAAAAAAAGTATTTCAGTAAGAAAAGCTGAAAAGCTAGTAAGTTCTAGACAAGGGGGCTTGATTATACACATGAATAAAGGATTACAAAGAATTTAAGTAAACATGAGAAGACTTTTCTGAACTGATTCAGAGAAGCAACAATATACACACAATAATTATAATGTAAATAAAATTAACAATAACATGAAGCCAAATACTGTGTAATTATAATGAACAATCTTGGCCATCAGGACCAAAAAAAAAAAAGAGGAGATTTACTTCTTTCTTTTTATTTAGAAAGGTGAGAAGTTATGGCTGTGGAATGTTGCTTATGCTGTTAGATGTAGTGACTTAGATTGGTTGCTATAAAGTAAGGTTCAGGGAGAGGAGAGGGGATAAAATAATATCTGGAAATGACTATTAGGTGAAAATAAAAGACATCAACGCAACCTTTTACTAAATATTGACAGGAGAATACAGCATGGGGAAAGAGAATAAAAGATAGTCTACCTCCCCAAAGTCTACCAAGCCAAAGTTGGCTTGACCATAAAGTATGTGAAGAGGAGTATGAAATGAGGGTGGGAAGACAGGTAAGTTGAGATTTTCTCCTAATCAAGCAACAAACATTTTATTAATTACATACTATGTGTAATCCACTGGGAATACAAAAAGAATATGGAAATAGTTCCTGCTTTCAAGAAGCCTACATTCTGTCAGAGAAGACTATGTATATGTATGTGCGTGTGCATGTGCATACGTATATGTATATGTGTTTATATATATTACTGTACATGCATGTGTCCATGTTGGTGTATTTTTGTATGAGTATACCCATATGTGTGTAAAAATATACATATGTGTACGTGTATGAATTTGCAACGAGGTGGTATAGTGGATAGAGTGTTGGACCTGGAGTTGGGAAGACCCGAATTTGAATCTATCCTAAGATACTAGCTGTGTGACCCTGGGCAAGTCACTTAAGCCTGTTGCCTCAGTTGCCTCATCTGTAAAATGAGCTGGAGAAGGAAATAACAAACTACTCCAATATCTTCGCTAAGAAACTCCCAAATGGGGTCACAAAGGGTCAGACGACTGAACAACAACAAGAGATCTATATTTATCTATCTATACATATCTGACTATTGATGTACAAAATAAAGGTGATAGTGAAGCATTGTGGGGGCCAGGAGAAGGATCTGGTAGTGCAAAGATATGGAGACTAGAGACTATCACATATGAGGAACAGTGAGAAGGTCAGTTTGACTGGATCAGAAAATGTTGGAAGAGGAGGAATGTATTATGAGGCTGGAAAAGTAGATTGGGGCTGGGTTTTGAAAGGCCACTATGCTGTGCTGGACATGTTGTGTTACTTCTCTGAACCTCCTTTCCCCATTTAAGAAGTGGGAGAGTATAGGGGAGGGAACAAAACAACTGTGCAGGCATTCCTCATAGAATCTGTCTGTATCAGAGCCAAAACAACAGATTACAAAGTGTAATTTTCAGTTATTCTGCAATTTGTTTTGTCTACATGATGTGAAACAATTAGCTTGACTCAGGTTTTTTTTTCCTAAGTTGACCATTTGTTTTGGCATTGTATAGACACAACCAAAGAAATAGAATCTCTTGGACTTACTATAAAGAAAAGATATAATTTAAAGATCACATTATTATTGTGATACAAGTAAGTCAGAAATAGGATGATAGGAATAATATATACTACTACAAAGTACCCTATTAGATAGCACTACTTCCTCTTTCCTGTATACCTGTTTGACTTTTATAATTACCCTGCCTGGTAATGCCTGCTGCTGTTTAGTAGCACAACCAAAATACCACAAGTAAGCACCTTGGAATACCGTACGTGGCCATAACCCAAGTGTCTTAAAATTAGCTTTTCTATTCAAAGACAACATAAAGTAACAAATCAATTGTTCCATATAATGGAATGATTTTCCAGGGTAAGTTGGTTATTTTCTAAAGCTAAGTCCCTTATTAGTATGAATAATGAATCATGTGGAATGGCCCATATTATTTGAATTTGCACTATTTGAAGTTATGACTCTATGTTAAATAATGGTAATTGGTTCCAGCCCAATACAAATATGCAGTTTGAATTTTAATAATGCAACCACTTCAGTTCATGGGATTCATTATTTGTACTAATCTGTTCTTAGCTCTTCCAGTTCTAGGGTATTTAACTGCTCCCATGTAATTTGTTTTGTTCCAAGGATAATAAACACTTGGGAATGAAACCCAAGGGAGGCAGCATGGTCCAATACTAAAAGCATTGACTTTGGAATCCATTGACCTGAGTTCAAATTTCACCTTTAACATGTAGGATTCAAAATCTACTTCTCAGACTTATTTGTTCAGCATAAGGCATGTGACATAATCTCCCTGGGCCTCAGTTTCCTTTACTGTAAAAGTAGGAGGTTAGGTTAAATGACCAGTATTAGGTACTTGAGACACAGAGTCAAAAGCAAAACAGTTTCTGCCTTCCAGAAGCCTACATTCTATTGAGGGAAACAAAATACAGGTATAGGGATGTGTATGTATACACAACCTATAAACATACATGCATGTATGTGTACATGTGTGTATGTATATACACGTACTTATGTGTGTGTGTGTTAGCATGCTACAGTAGAAAGAACTTTAACTCCGAAGTCAAAAGACTGAGGTTCAAATTCTGCCTCTGGTACTTGTTACTTCCCTCACTTTAGAGAAGTCTCTGAACTTCGGTTTTCTCATCTACAAAATAAGAGGTTTCAGCTAGATCAGAGGTGGGGAGCCTGCAGCCTCAAGGCCACGTGTGGCCTTCTAGGTCCTTTGGTGCAGCGTTTTGACTGAGTCCAAGTTTTATAGAACAAATCCTTTTATTAAGGGGATTTGTTCTGTGAAGTTTGGATTCAGTCAAAGAGCCTCACTTGAGGATCTAGAGGGTCACTTGTGACTTTGAGGCCACAGGTTCCTCTCCCAACCCCAATCCATACACCCCACTCTTCCTCCCCAACTAGATGGACTCTGTGATCCCCTCCCAGCCCTAGATTAATTCCCCAGTGCTCCCTGAAGCCACTAGGTGATACAGTGGATAGAGCACTAGGCCTAGACAAGAAGACTAGTTCAAATCCAACTTTAGACAGTTACTAGCTTTGTGACCCTGGGCAAGTCACTTAACCTCTATTTGTCTCAGTTTCCTCAACTATAAAATGGGGATAATAATAGCACCTACCTCCCAGCGTTGTTACGAGGATCAAATCAGATAATACTTGTCAAATGCACTGAGCATATTGCCTGACAAATCGTAGGCATCATATAAATGCTTATGCCCTTCCCTTCCCTCCTCAAAGTAGCATTTTAAAATGTGTGTGTGTGTTCCCCCAATTATGTGTTAAAATGATTTTTTAACATTTTTTTAAGTTTTGAGTTCCAAATTCTATCCCTGCCATTTAAAAAATACATCATTCTATGGAGAAAATGCTACTAACATAACTGTATATGGAATTTTTAAAAGTTTACAAAATGCTTCCCTCACGACACTGCTAGAATATGCAAATATATTCCCCCACACTCACACTTTCCAGACTAGTTTAAGTGACTTATCTGATTCACGACTAAAATAATCCATTGGGAAACTCTGGGTCTATAAGTTCCTTGGACCAAGTTGCCACAGTGTCTTGACTCTGATGTCGGACCATTTCATTCTTGCTGCCTTGGCATGTGTAGATGTCTGTGAGGATTTGCCATGGTTCAAGTAAGAATTTCCCAGTACTTTGTGGATGCTTAAGTGCCATTCATTGAGGAAGAGGAGGAGGAAGAGAAGGATAAAAGAGGAAGCATCCAACTACCATGATGAAATATGCTATAAACCCATGGAAAGGGAGATGAACAAGAGGAAAATGGCCCAGTGGGTTGTTATTGAATATTCCAGGCAACCACTTGGAGTCAGACTAAATTTTAAAGGAGGTAAAATTACTGTCATTTGTTTCCCTGCCTAAGCTCTGACTGTTAGATGTTACATCTCATCCAACTTGTCTCAGTCCCTGAAAATTTTCCAGTGATTTTTACACCTTCTTGTTGTTTTACTTTCCTTGATGTTGAATCATAACAGCTGCATATCTTGTATAAAGAATGTTTACACAATAAATAAGCTTCCTAGTGATTTGAAGACACATTAACAATTAACCCAGTCCTGAATTTCAATGAGAAAAGATGATGGGTAGGATCAGAGTAGAAAAAGAGTCAACATACAGCTTTCCTTTGGCATATAAATATTTGGAGATTAATCCTCTTTCTAAAAAAGGAAGATAAATTGGGGTTGGCAGACTCCCTCAGGATTTAAGGTAGTAAAACTAAGAGAGGATACATATAGAAAAGAAAGGATGAGTTCAGAGAAGAATGGTCTACATGGTGATTATTGTTGTTGTTTGCTCTTCATTCTCAAAGAAGACCAATGACATCACAAGGGTGATGTCTTGACTTGCAGGTGAATTGTATTTAAGTGAGGTAGAGCTGTATACAGTTATCAGCCTCACTATTTCCTTCAGTTATCAAAGTCCACTGTCAAAACAGAGAGATGACTGGTGATGGTCTAGAACATAGTGAGTGGGTGACCTTGGCCTTTTATACATGATAAAGCAAGATCTTAACTAGAGCCATGTCAAGGCCATGATCAATTAAGAAACTACCACAGCCCCAGAAGAAAGAGCACAGATATGCCCCTCGTTTTCTGTCCATTACTACTGCCACCTCCATTACTCCCACCAGTTTTCTGGCTACTACCAATAGTAACATAGGATTCCTAGGTGGTCTTTCTGCCTCCAGCCTCACTTTTCTCCAGTGACATCTCATGTAACAACACTAGCTTAATCTTTCCACAACCCAAGTTTTTATGGCAATGCTTCCTTACCTTTGGAAAATTTGTTCAGTGGTTTCCTCTTACCTACAGAATAAAGTCTATGATCTGACATTTATGGTCATCTGTAATATAAAGGTAACCTATCATTGTAGCTTCATCTCTCTTAAACAAACTTGCTCCAAACACAAACAATTATTCTCTGTTCAGATCACATCTTACAAATTTTTGCCTTTCTGCTTTTGCTCAGGCAATCCTGCCCACCTAAAATGCCCTCCCCAGCCTCACTCCTACTCCCCAGTCAAGTCTGAAGCCTTTCTTGACCACCCCAAAACATAGTGAGAGACATAGTGGTCTTTCCCTCTTCTCTATACAGTTGGCACCTACTACCAGAATAACTCCTTTAGCACTTTTCACTCATTGCCTTCTACTGTTAATTATCTGTCCTTTTGTATAAAAGATAGCATAGTGTAATGGACAGAATACTGAATTGGGAATCAGGAAGAGCTGGGTTCAAGTCCTGCTTCAGACACTGAACCCTGGGAAAGTCAGTTACCCTTCTGAGCTTCATTTTTAAATCTAGGGATGAAGACAGGGAAGTCTTAGTTACAGGGGAAGGGTTGCTGGCTTTGGAGTCAAAAGACTTTGGCTCAACTTTTACTCTTGCTTTCTGGGTAATTATGGGCAAATCACTTAACCTCCCTAAGCCTCAGTTTCCCCATTTGGAAATAGGCTTGATCTGTCTAAAGGAATTTGATTAGACAATCTCTGAGGTCCTTTCAAGTTCTAAACCTATGATCCTGTGTCCTATTGTACTGGGCTCTTGTAAGGATCAAAGAAGATTACAATGAGTAAAGTGTCTTGCAAACCTTCAGATGCCATAACAATGTGAGTTATTATGTGTAATGCATCTTGTATCTTCAACTGGATCCTAAGTTCCTTAAGGACAGAGACCTTATTCTATGTTACTTTTTATGACCCAGAAGTTTCTAGTTCATACATAGTAGGAAGTCAGTAAATGTTTCTTGATTGACTGTGAACTGAGGGGAATGGAGAAAGTTTTAAATCTCAAATGCTCGAACAACTTGCCCTACTTTTCTATTTTATGCTGTTTTCCTAGACAAAAGTGAATCCCTAGATACAGATATGCTAGGTGGCCAAACAGCACAAAGTAGAGCTTTTTCTAATCATTGATATCCCTAAAACAGATCTCAATGGCAATGGATAGCCGCTCTTTTCCATGTGACAGACTCTTTTATCATTTGATACAGAGAAAGCAAGCATTTCCTGGTCACTGTCACAAGGACCAGAGCACTTAAATTAACTAGACCATGCAGGGAAATGAATGGATGAATGACAAAGTACTTATTAGGTACTTACTATGCACCAAGCCCAAGCACTGTGCTGAGCACACTGGGGATACAAATACACAAGCAAATCAGTACTTGCCTATTGGAGCTTACGTTTGTTATGCTTTGTCCCAGAGGGCCCCTTTTAGAAAAATACTCAATGTATAAAATAAGTATCAGGTATAGGACAGCTATTTATTTCCTCTACCACAAATGAAATGCTTAAAACATAAAGACACATAAATATACATCAACCAATATTTAAAATATGAAATAATAATGTATCCAGAAATGCAAAGAAAACTTTGTGGGACTGATAGACATTTTACCTTAAGTTCAGACATGAATTATCTGAGCATATGATGATTTGCTGGCCAGGTTATAGCTTGGGTTTTCTTGACCCTTTCTACTGCAACATCTTCCATCTTTCTGACAGTGGTCATCTTCCTTCAAAATTGGTATAGCCACAGGATGCACCTCCCAGTAAGTTGCCTGTGCTGACTTAGGAACCCAGGAACTCTCAAACTCACAAGAAACTGCCAAGGTTGGACATGTCTATCTCTCAAGATCATTGCTTAGTCACTTGTGTGCAGAGAAAGATACACAACACAGGCAAGGCATCCAGGGACTTGAGGCCCAGTGGGAGGATGACCAAGGCAAGCACACGGTATCATTGTCATGCACTTGAGTTGCAGCCACCATTGCTGTAGAGGGTGAGAGAGAGAAAAATTACATTCCTCTCTCATGGATAATTCAAGGGAAAAGCTGTCTGAGTTCTAATGATCAAAAGAGTAAGGAACATATAGGAGGGTATATGGGCATATGAATACATATGTGAGTATGTGTATATATGTGTACAGGTATACATAGAAAGAGAGCACAGGACCAATTGAATAGGAAGGGGTGATAACTAAAAGGTATAATTAAGAGGTGAGAGAGGAAAATAATGAGGAGATGGGGAGAGACAGAATGGGGTAAATTATCTCCTATAGAAAAGGTAAAGGAAAATGGTTACAACGGAGGGGAAGAACAGGAAGGCAAAAGGGAATGGGTCAACCTTACTGTCATTGAATTTGGCTTAGGGAGGGAAAGACATACACACTAAATAGAGTATTCAACCTATAGGAGAGTGGGGGGAAAGGGATGAGATGGGGGATGATGGAGGGGAGGAGAGGTTGGGGGAGAGGGAAGTTGGAAGCACACACTTTTGAAAAGGGACAGGGTCAAAGTAGAGAATAGAACAAGTGCGGGGGGGGCAGGATAGAATGGAGGGAAATATAGTCTTTCACAATATATCCACTATAAAAATGTTTTGTGTAACTACACATGTACAGCCTACATTGAATTGCTTATCTTCCCAGTAAGGGTAGGTGACAATAGAGGGAGGGAAAGAATCTGGAATTGAAAGTTTTAAAATCAAATGTTTAATATAATATAATATTATATATATATATGTATATATATATATATATATAATTTTTTACTTGCAACTGGAAAATAAGATATACAGGAACTGGGGTATAGAAATCCATCTTGCCCTACTAGAATGTCAGAGGGGGCATGGAGGAGGATATAGGAGAGAGCAGATTGGGGGAGGGGGTATTCAGTGAGATTGCTGTTTTGGGGTGGTAGGTAGGGGAAAAATGGGGAGAAAATTTGTAACTCAAAATCTTGTGGAAATGATGTAAACTAAAAATAAACATAAAATTTAATCAAAAAAAGAAAAAGAAAAACAAAAGAGGAAGGAACGTTTCTCTTCTGTACCTTATATAGCCTCCTGAGTGAACAGTCTTTCTTTTGGCATAGTTGCCAATCCTTTTTAACACAAACCTCAGGTAATGGGGACCAAGGGACTAAGAAGGAGACACTAGCTATGACTGTTCTTCAGCAAGGGATAGAACACTTTCCTAATTCCATGGGAGGTGTCCTAGTCCAGCAAATTAGGGAGTTCCCCTAACCATTTTCTCTACAAAGTCTAACCCAGGGAGGAAACACATACAGGAGAATGATGGCCAAAGAAAAATGTTTTGGTCTGAGAAGGCACAGAATTGGTAAACAGAGCTAATTGGCATAACCTTTACAATTATAATGATAGAATTAACCTGTTATTTCCAAAGCAAGAGAAAGAAGGAGGAAGAGTCACATTTAGCAACAGGGTCGATGAAAAGAAAATGGCCAGGGTAGAGAAGTCTGTGGCTGACTACACACAACGAATATTGTGTGAATGTGGGCTCACAAACTCACCAATTAGAATAGCAGAGTCCTAGGAAAGGGATTCAAAGTTGGGCGGCTAGGTGGTGCAGTGAATAGAGCACAGGCCCTGGGTTAAGGAGGACCCGAGCTCAAATCCAACCTCAGACACTTAACACTTGCCATCCATGTGACCTTGGGAAAGTCACTTAACCCCAATTTCCCCTCCAAAAAGCAAAAAATAAAATGAATAGATTAAGTGCCTAAGAGGATGATATTTGGAGGTCCAGTGATTCAGAGGGTACAACAGCAGGAAAGATGGAAAGAAAATGGCCAGGATGGCCAGCTAGATAATGTGAGCCATGTGAATTCATGTCCACATGGGGACATAGTGATGCTAAAATGCTTTCAAAATGATACTTCCAAATATTGGGTGAATTGAAGGGTCATCATTAACATTTGTCATTCATGTTTGCTATCCATATTATGGGCAGTTTCCTCTACTTATGTCTTCTGGGATTCTCCCCTCACATATACTCAGTTGTGCTAAAAACTATTTCTACATGCTGATTCCTCCCCCACCCTGCCAGTCATTTCTTACTTAAAAAGTAACAAGTCTGACCCACTAAGAAGATTTCCCCAGGACCAAGGCATGTATTCCTCATGACACCATATATGAAAGACTCAGTAGCAGGTTGGTTGCAGGGTGATGAAATTGGTGAATCACAGCAACCCTTACAGATATTCCACTAAGTCACAGTACTACCCACACTATAATCTGTGTGGCTAGAGAAAGTACCCAGACTGATAATACGGGAATTATGGGAGATAGGGCCCTGGAAAGTATGGTGGCCTTGGAGATGTGTGACCTTGGGTAAATCACTTAACCTAATCTTTCTGGGCCTCAAGTTCTTCCTCTATAATATGAGGGGACCAGAATAGATGACTTCTTTGGTCTTTTTCAGTACTGAAGCTATGATTTTATGAAATTATAAATCATTAAATTCTAGATCCAAGGGTAGCTGCTCAAGGAAGAATATCTTCTTTAATAGGTTTTTCCATGTCTTGGTTTCTTCATCCACAAAATGGAGTTAATAATATTGTCTTTGGAGAAATGTCTTCAGAGTCAACCAATTAATGATTACAAACACTCTAAAAAAGAGTTTGTGTGTAATGGTGGTATTTAAGAAATTAAATAATAATTTAATAATTTTTAAAATTATATTTTACATCTGTTTTTTTTAACATGCTTTTTCATCCATTTGGATTTGTGTATGATTACATTAGGGGGATACATTAAAAATACTTTTTTGAAAGTAACTAAAGCATATTGTAAACGTCTTCCAAATATTAATCCAATCTACCACTCTGAAAAGTTCAATATTTGAGAATGGACAGCTTAAAGCCACAGCCCAAGTTGATTCTGTATACCAAGATTACTTGAGCGCAGAGGTCAGAAAACAGACTGTGGTCCAAATCTGGCCCACTGCCTGTTTTCATATGGCCAGCCATCTAAGCAAGGTTTTTACATTTTTTTGCTTTTTTTGGGGGGGGGGAGGACAATTGGGGTTAAGTAACTTGCCCAAGGTCACACAGCTAAGGTTTCTGTTTGTGTGTGCGTTAAGTGGGTTTTTACATTTTTGAATAAAGTTTTGTTATATTTTACAATGTAAAACCCATCCTCAGCTCATGGGGCCATACAAAAAGATGCAGCAGTGAGAACATTACTTTGCTGAGCCCTGCCCTAGAATCCTGCCTAGAAACCAGGGGCACTTGATCATTTCATGTCTTAGTATGACCAAAACCAATCTGGCTTTACTGAAACTTCTTGGTGGGGCTACAAACCATACAATCACCACACCTTTTTGATCTATGTCAAGAATTTCCTTTGTCATCCCTTTAAAAAGAATGGTATGAATGAGCCTTTACATGGCCACATTGCAGGCACTGCCTTACTGCACCATGGGATTAACGGCACCTGCAGGTAGCATGGGCAGATTTATGGTAATGCTGAGGTGTGAGTCTAGTCTCTGCTTAGCAATAAAGATGAGTTGTGATGAGATAATTTCCATAGCAAATATATGCCCTGCACATTCCCCATTTGCAGCAAATCAATCACAGTTCTTTAAACAAAGGATTTTTATGCAGTGCATTCTCTGTAATACTGAGATTAATGTTGCTGAAGAGCAACAATCTGATGAATGGCCATCTTATAGCCTCCTTTCTCTTTCCTATCACAGTCATTAACCCACGCTATTCCTTTTAAAGGCAAGAATTTCTCTTCTTACTACAAGGCCACAGGTTGAAATTACAATGATGTATTTGCACTTTTCCTCCTCAAAGCTTAGAGAAATCACGTCAAAATTCAAGCTAAGAAATCTATTGTCCTTATTTAGCCTCTGACTATTTCTACAGATAATTTTCATGCATTTCTATTTGGCAAACTCCATTGATTTTGCATCATTCTAGCAAAGCTTTGGCTCGATTCATTTAGTGGCCAGGGGAAAGAGGAAAGAACACGCCTTATCTGAAATGATGATTAAACTGCAGTTCATTCCCATACAGTAGATTTTTTATGCTGATCAGAGTGAAAGAGAGACTTTCATTCATTTCTTTGCAACCTCTTATGGACAATGAATAGCTGAACCACATCTCTAGTTCATAAAGTTAACAAACACTGCCACCAAGCGGTACTTGAGAAGAACTGCAAAGACTGACAAAGTGCTCAAAAAAAAAATACAAGAAAATCAAAGCTCTCTCACGGGTACTAAAAATAGTTGCTGACATTCGCATGATTCATAATGTTTTGCTAAGTGATTTACACACATCTCATTTGATTCTTACAGCAGCCCCAAGAGGTTTGCAGTGCAAGCACTATTCTCTTTTATGTTGACTAGGAAACTGAGGGATACAGTTCCTCCCAAGGGTGGAAAAAGCTAGGATTCAAAGCCATACATTCTGACTTCAGTGGGTTTTCCCCCCACCACTATGTAGTAGCATCATGAGATCTCTGGGAAGCCAGAAATGGGTCACAGGTAGTGGTTCATCTCACTAAAGTCATTTAGGAAAAAAAAGCTCCATTCTTTGAGTTCCCTGACATATCAACAATTCAATAAACATTTATTAAGTGTCTACTGCACACTGTACTAAGGGCAAGGATACAAATACAAAAAAAAAAAAAAAAAACAGTTGCTACTCCAAGTCCATACAATCTAAAGAAGGAAGACAACATTCAAAAGAAAGGTGAAAAGTGGGAGGGGGGGGGAGCTGTTTCCCAAATGGAAGGAATGGTGAAAAAGTCAGGTCTCAAAGTAGTTCAGCCAAGTTGGAAATGAGATTCCTGCCCCGACCTTCCCCCTTAAACAGAGGCTATGGAGTTCATCGCTTGGTTCTCTAATCAGAGGGGCAGAAGGTGGTGAGGAGGTGTGAGTACCAGGGTTGATTCAATTTTGCAGGATAATGAGACTTCCCCAAGATGAACTATAGGCATTCATAAAGGATATATTACACAGGAGCAATGTGTTTGTTGTTGTTCATTTTTTTGTTGTTGAGTCTGACTCTTTGTGACCCCTTTTGGGGTTTTCTTGGTAAAGATACTGGAGAGATCTGTCATTTCCTTCTCCAGCTCATTTTACAGGTGAAGAAACTGAGACAGTTAAGTGACTTTCCCAAGATCACATAGCTAGTGTCTGAGTCAATTTGAACTCAGGAAAATGTCTTCCTGACTCCAGGTCTGGCACGATTCACTGTGCCACCTAGTTACCCCAAGTCACTTACAACACTGGTGTAATATATCAGGATGTCAAGTTTCCTGGGGATGAAGCTTTTGTCTTGGGGTCAGGATCAAGGTGGAGTCCTGTCCAAGGTGCAGCTGGTGAGAAATTAAGAGTTGGCTGGCCTTAAAGTTGTCTTTAAAGGAAGGCTGTGGATGGATCCCTCTGTTCAGCCCTATAATCAGAAGGGCAGCAGATACTTAGATGTGAATACTTTGACCTCCAATAGTCCAATCAGAGGGGCAGAGGGAACTGAGGGTATCAATGAGGCATAAATCGGATACGATCTCTCAGGATCAGATCAGATGTTTCCTGGTGATGAGAGATCTTGGAGGCCTGATCATGGTGGATACCAGTCCACGAAGTACAGCTAAAGAGCTGACTAGCCTAGGATCTCTCTTTAAATAGAAGCTTTGAGAAGAGTTCTTTACCATATTATAAATTTATAAATTATTATTTATAAATTATTTATATAATTACTTATAAATTATAAATACCATATTATATTCATCAAAACCATGTAGTATTGGTTAAAAATATATAGACAGATTAATGGAATAGATTATAGACAAAGAAGAACAAGAAACAATGGAATTCAGTATTCAATAAAGCAGAAAACATAAATTACACAGGAAAAAACCTGATAAAACTGCTATGAAAACTGGAAAGCAGTCTGGCAGAAATTAGGCTTAGATCAATACCTTACACATTTTCTGCAATATATTAATTCTATATTATTAAAAATAGAAGAGAAGCAGATCATATACATTTCATGGCTATGGGTAGATATACTGAGCCACAGCCAATTACAAAAGATAAAACAGATAACTTTAATTACATGAAACTGAAGAACTTCTGCACAGACAAAATTAATGCACCTAGAATGAGGGGAAGAAGTTGAATGTCAGATGAAAGAGAAAAGGAGACATACAGAAGAAATGTAACAAAAGTAGAATCAACAGGATGTGGCAATAGACTGGATATGGGGGAAAGGAGCAGTTTAAAGTGAGGTATTAATATGTGCTATACGTGTGTGTTCCATATAGATTTATATGCAAATTAAGGATATATACAAGTTAAGGATAACAAATAGGTTGTAAGTCTAGGTGACATGAAGAATGGTGGAGTCCTCAACAGTAAGACTAAAGTTAGGAAGGGGGTTGGCATTAAAAGAGAAAGATATGAGTTTAGTTTTAGACACGTTCACATATATGGGATATCTGGTTCAAGATGTCCAAAAAGCAGTTGGAGATACATTACAGGTCAGAAGAGAAGCTAGGGTTGAATAAAAAGATCTGAGAATCTACTGCATAAAGTAAAGAACTGAACCTATGAGAACTGATATCCCCCAAGCAAAATAGTATGGAGGGAGAAAAGGGCCCAAGATAGAGCTTTGCAGCACAACACATTTCCTTTCAGCTGTTCTTTTGAGCTATTAAAATGCTTAAAGGTAGCAGATAACTAATTCATGCCCATAATATAACCCTTTTACTAATGTACTTACACAATATTTTTGACATTTTTAAAAATTTAAGTCAGATATTTTATGTTCTATTTCTTATAACCATATCCTTTTTTTTTAGTAGGTTTATTGCCATCTCTAGAGGCCTTGTGGTAGATAGCTGAGCCAGGCCTTCAGGGGTGGGGGCTCTTCCACATGGCAGATAGCTGATCGAGGCCTTCAGAGATGGGGGGGGGGGGGCTCTTGTGCTTGGGCTGCACAGCCAATGGCTGCACCACCCTTCAGGGACGCGGGCTCACTTCTCCAGTGAAGCATAGTTGAGAAGCTTCTCTTGGGTCCACATTGGCCAGCAGCATCCAGCAGCAGCAGTAGTGCTTCAGGCCCTGCGCGTCCAAAGCATCCCCTTCGCTGTCCTCCACCTGCAGCAGCCCCAGGTAAGCCTCCCACTTGTTGCCCATGATCTTACATCCTGATCTTGTGTGAAGCAGCGCACTGGGATGATCACAGCGAGGGCAAGGAGGCCACGGCACCAGCAGCAGGCATATGCTTGGATGCTCCCCCTCTTTTTCCCCTGCTCTGGTGGCCTAACCATATTTTTCTTTTAGAGTTGCTGCAGGATTATTTACTTAAATAAATGTTTTATCATAGGGGTGGCTAGGAGTCAGAGTGAATAGAGCACTAGCCCTAGAGTGAGGACCTGACTTCAAATCCGGCCTCAGATACGTAACACAAAACTAGCCAGGTGGCCTTGGGCAAGTCACTTAACCCCAATTGCCCTACCTTCCCCTTTTCAGAAACCAAAAAAAAAAAAAAGTTTCATCACATGTTTTAAAGGTCTTTTTTTTTTGCTTTTTGGAGGGCAATTGGGGTTAAGTAACTTGCCCAAGGTCACACGGCTAGGTTTTTGTTTGTGTGTGTTAAGTGTCTGAGGCCGGATCCGAACTCAGGACCTTCTGACTCCAGGGCCAGCGCTCTACTCACTGCGCCACCTAGCCGCCCTAAAGGTCTCATTTTATAATGAAATATCTTGATCTATAATTTAAGAATTGTTTCTTTATTAAGACACAATAATTCTCCCAACCTGCTGGTCATTAGTACTTGATTTGAAAGCTTCCCATGGGTGATAAGAGTCTAACAAATGTTAATGCAGTATTAAAATTTTGAGGCAATAGTATTTGGGTCAGGTCATTTTGGAAATATGCAGAGATAAACAATGTGCTAACTAAAAACAAGACAAAACAAAAACTGGCTCTCTGTATAGGTGAGACCAGTCTCCTGACTCCCTAATTGCTTTTTTTGGATGTGACTGCTTTCCAGTTTGCAATATTTGGACAGATATTCAAACAGTGTATTTCACCATATATAGTCTCCCATGTAAGAAGTTGCAACAATTTAATAAGAATATAGTCCTATCTTTGTGTGGGTGCCCTGCGATACTGAATTCTGTTCCAAGCCCATAATTTTTTGCCAAAACAGTAAAATAATCAAATAATCCAGAATGATTCCATAAAACAGAAGCATTCTTAAATGGAAATATGGTAATGGGGGAGTGGCTAGGTGGTGCAGTGAATAGAGCACTGGCCCTGGAGTCAGGAAGACCTGAGTTCAAATCTGACCTCAGACACTTAACACTTACTAGCTGTGTGACCTTGGACAAGTCACTTAACCCCAATTGCCCTGCCTTCACCCTCCAAAAAAAAAAGCAAGAAAAAAATATGGCAATATGGCTATAGCAAGGGCTCTACAGATGGACTTCAAAAATACCATTCTTTTATTAAATATGCTGTTGAAAAGTCCAAACCAGGAGGTTCTTTCTTTCTTCATTTTGGTCCAAAAAGAAAAGGGAAAAAGAAATATTTTTTTAAAATTATGGAAGGTGGTAACATTTTTTATCTATGGACAGGAAAGCTTTAAAAAAAAACAAAATAAGGGATTTGATGGACAGGTTCACAGGAGATAAAAGGAACAATGGTAAATGCATAAAACTGAAAGTTTTTTGCATCAACAAATTAAGTTAAAATTAGAAGGGCAATATTTAACTGGGAATTTATTCAAATATATATATATGAAAAACACATTCCTCAATAAACAGTCAAAGCAAATGAAGACAATTTTAAAAAGAAGAAATGCAAAGTGTCAATAGCCATATGAAAAAAAAGAGTTGTAAATCACTAAGAGAGGTGAAAATTAAAACAACTCTAAGGCCCCATTTCACATCCTTCAGATTGGCAAAGTTGACATAAAAAATAAATAACAGTTGTTGGCAGGAACATGGAAGGACAGACACATTAATCACTGTTGGTGAAGCTTTGAATTGGTCTAGTCATTCTGGAAAGTAATTTAACGCCATCAAATTATGCATAACGGTGATACAACTTAGGCATATACCATAAAGATCATAGAGGGAATGGACACACACACACACACACACACACACACACACACACACACACACTCATATATCTCAAATACATATATATGTATATGTACAGTGTTCCAAATATATATGTAGGTGTATGGAATGTTCCAAAAATCTTAGTGAAGTTTAAAGGCATTAAAGTTTTGTTGCAGCAAAGGACTACCAACCAAAGGTATATCTACTAATCAGGGAATGGCTGAACAAAATATGGCATATAAAAGTAATAGAATAGTACTGTACCAAAAGAAGTAATAAAGGGGACAGACTTAGAGAATCCTAGGAATATTTGCATGAACTAACACAAAGAGAAATTTTAAAATATGGGAACAATTTAAGACTACAACACTAAAAGAAAACAATCTCAAAGACTTTAGGACTCTGAAATATTAACCAAACAGGGCTCTAAAAGACCAACAATGGCTGATGTTTCTCATCTCTGGGAAGAGGTGATGAACAAGGCACAGAATAAGACATACATTTTCAGATGTTGTCAATGTGTCAGTTTGTTTTACTTGACTGTAACAAAGGAGGACTTTTTCCTCCTCCCAGGACAGAGAGAAAAAAAGATTGGGGGGGTGGGGGATCTCCAGAGGGGAGAGATCAATAATGACAGTGATGTAAATACCTATAATATCTATCTATTTATATTTATATACAGGTATATATACATATATACAGATATATACATATATACATACACCTGTGTTTCTATATACAAATATACATCTATCTATATACAGAAATACATCTATATAAATCTATACACAAATGTATATTATATCTATCTAGCTATATCTAGGGTCTATCAATAAAACATTTTTCAACTGCACACAAAAAAGAATGAAATACAGAGGGATACACAAACAAGCAAAAAACCTTTTGGAACTATGAAGTTGAATGTTACAGACTTTTTTAAAAAAACCAAGCTGGAAGCTAAAGCCTGTCCAGGAAAGAAAAAGTGGGTTTTCTAGGTAGTTTGGTAAAACTGTACAACAAACATGGTGTTTTAGTGCTTTTAGAAAAAGAAGATATATTTTATTTCACTCAAGCTTTCTCAGAGTTTATAGAATGTCTCTCAAATGAAAACATTATTTAATAAATAAGCAACAAAGAAAAAGGGGATGATACGTCTTTTTTTTTTCTTTTTGGAGGGCAATTGGGGTTAAGTGACTTGCCCAAGGTCACACAGCTAGTTGTTAAGTGTCTGAAGCTGGATTTGAACTCAGGTCCTCCTGACTCCAGCGCCGGTGCTCACCTAGAGCCACCTAGCCACCCCAGGGATGATAAGTCTTATTAGAGAGCTATAAAATAAAACTGTATTAAATGTAAGCCTTGAAAGCATTGGTGTAAGGAAATTTAAACAAAACAATTAAGGTTACAGAAAGGCAAACAATAATTAATATTAGCCAAAAATTCCTCTATTATATCCATCATCAATTCCACTGCTGCAGAAAACAATACTATTAAACACTGTGGAAATTTATGAAAGGTACTTAATTTTATTGCAGATAACATTTTCAGCAATATACCCAAATATGAGATCAACCAAGTTTTTTCCCCTCTGGCTATGCACTGATTACTGCAAGGGTCTAGGTTAATCAAAACCTTTGCTATCACAAATAAAAAAACAAAATTAAACAAAATAAAAACAAAGCAAAATTGATTCTTCTTACTAGCCCAAGAAAGATGATCTACATAGAGCCATGTGGACTTACTGATCTAATCTGATAGAGCAAATTCATATACTCTTAATACAAATTCTCTAACCAAAGGTTGCTGAACCAGATGAAACTGATTACTAAAATCACAATTCACAGGAATCCCATTTTCCCACAATTTTCCATTTAATCTGACCATACATCTAGAGCTGAAAGGGACCTCAGAGGTCATCTAGTTCAAGAGTCAAATACACCTGAGCAGCCTGAACCCGATTTTAAAACATAATTGGGAACTATTTAACAAAGTAAGTAAAAATACAGTAAAACCCCAAGTTAATATGTGAGTTTCTAAGTTCCTATGTGGCCCACAGGGATCCTTATGTATGGTTTAGTGCTTTATCATCTATTTCTACTTAAGTTTAAAGCCATCAATCAAGTCCAACCTCCTCCATTTTATAGATAAGGATACTGAGGCATGAGGAGGTTAAATTTCCCAAATAGCACTAGTCAGCATTTGTATTAGAAGCAGGATTTGAAACCAGTCCCTCTGACTTTTTAAAGACCTGACCCACTGGGCCATTTGTTTTTGTAAAATGAATTTTTTTTTGTATCTTTTTTTTTAAAGCAACTGGGGTTAAGTAACTTGTTCAAGGTTACACGGCTAGTCATTATTTATGTGTGGGTGCTCATCTTCTGAGGCCGGTTTCGATCTCGGGTCTTCCCAACTCCGAGGCCGACGCTCTTACTCACTGCGCCACCTAGCTGCCCCTTTTGCATCTTATTAAAAGTGATTCATACACTAAAATGTTACTAAAAGATTTCACAGTTTAAGTTAAAATACAACAAATGGGTACAGGTGACAAAAAATATCTAGTGAAAATAGTAAAATTTCTAAATTTCTATCACCTATTCTGTTAGAGTTACCTTTCTCCATTCTAAATGCCAACCAGTCTTAGTTTTTCTACATGCTTTTTCAACTGCTGGTGAGAAAACTGAGGAGTTATGGGACTTTGTGTTTTTGTTGTTGTCATGATCTGCAAAGACCCCTAAGTTTGGTTTGGCCCTGACATGATCTTTCCTTGAGACATTTTTTTCTGAGTCAGATTCAATTAGACATGGTTCAACCTGACCCTCACATCCCCATATGGGATTCTAATACTGCATTTTTACATATTTTCCACAAAAAGTCTTGTGAGGCTGAATTTCACATTCCTGTAAGAAGAAAAGTAGCTAGCAAAATAGCTAGGACTAGTAAAGTTTACGAGTACTCTTCTTCTTTAGGGGAGCTGGGTAACTCGGATTCCTGTACCAATTCTGTCTTGGCCTCCTATTTTCGATTATGAAATGAATGAGACTTGTTTCCCCACAAAATTCAAAGAGTGAGAAGATTAATGAATTAATATTCACATAGTACTCTGAGATTAGCAGATGATGCTCTGTCTAGACATTCTCAAAAGCTGTGTGAATCACTTGAGGAGAGGTATTTTAGAACAAAATGTGAGGTCTTATATTTTCTTGCCACTTTTGCAATAGAGGAATGACTAAAGGGTTTCCTAGACTTAGGCTATATTGGTAATATTGAATTTTAAGAAGCTTGGGAAACTACACTTTACACTTCCAAAATTTTTCAACCTAAGAGGAAACTACCGAAGGGGAAACTATCATACTATTTGCCTTTGACTCACGAAGAATTGTCATAAAATAACTTTATCTGGGGATTCCTTGGTTAAGTGTATTAACATCTGCTTTTTCTCACTAAAAGTCGATATTTTAACTAAAACTAGATGTGTAATATTGATGGATTCATCCCATTTGTTTTTTTCTTGGTTGGAATAAGTCACCAAGTTCTCAGTGTACTGCAAGATTGACTTCAAGAACCTGTTAGGAAAAAAAAAAGAAAAAGGAAGAAGACTGGCAAAAAGTACCTTTTTTTCTGATGCTGGTTAATCTATCAATTACCCTAATTACTTAAATTGCTTCCTCTTCTTTCCCAGATTACTCCTAAACTAGCTTCCTTCTATATCAAAACCAAGATAGAATAAGCAGAATACATACATACATATATATATATATATATATATATATATATATACATCATTCTCTTGATACAACACTGATGAGGATTATAAGGTTTGGGCAATTAGAAAACATGAAAAAAATGAATTAAAGTAGAATGATTCTAAGAAGAATGAATATACTCCCAATTTTTCCTTGGGGCTGTGAACTGTTTACTCTATACCAGCCCATAAAATGGAAGGCAAAAGTCATAAGGCTAAATGTTAGTTCTTTTGAAAAGAGATTTGTTTTTCCAGTCATCTTTAAACATATCAGTACTTATTAAACAGACTTGATCTTCTCTGAGGAATAAACATGAAGAAATTAACATAAAGTCAAAGTAAATACCCTAGAAGGAAAATTTTCCTGATTATAAATATTATTAGAGACTGAAATAATTATCAAGAAAGCTTAAATTTCTGTCAAGATTGTTTTACAGACTGGCATCCAGATACCAGTTAACCAAATGTTAGCATCAAGAAACTTTATAAGGTCATCTAGTCCAGCACTTTTTAAACGTTTTCCACTTACTATGTTGTGTGGCTTGAGGGCAAGTGCACATGCTTTGTGATCAGAACCAAGGCTGCAGTGAAGTTGTGTGATGCAACATGTGTAAATGCTGCCAGAAACACCTTGGATTCATTACATGTTTAATTTTGAATTTCTGGTCATTGCACATTCAGAAACCTGACCATTGCCAAATTTCTTGCAACCCCATATGGGGTCTCGATTCACAGTTGAAGAAGGGCTGGTCTAGTCCAACCACTCACTCCACCACTCCTGAAAGATTGTAGCAAGCCTGTGCTTGAACAATTTCAGTGACCAAAGTCACCTCACAAGACAGTCTACTCTATCTGTTAGAAAATCATTTCTCAAACTCAATCAAAATTTGCTTCCACAAAGAAAAAAATTTGACCTCTCCTCTTCAACTATCCGAAAATAATTATAATGCCTTTCCCTCATCCCAAAGCTTTTTTTTTTCAGACTATTCTTAATACAGTTATGGTTTTCAGTCCCATTTCTGGTTCCCATGTCCCTCACTACCCTAATTATACTCTTCTGGACATGGTCTAGTTCACCAAAGTTTATCTTAAAACATGGTGCCCAGAAGAAAACATGAATACTCCAAGACAGAGTTTGATCAATGCAGAATACAGGGAAACTATTACCTACTTTGATCTAGGACAGAGGTGTCAAACATATGGCCTGCAGGCCTCCTGTAGCCCATAACATTCCCAAGTGCTGCCTGAACTTTATTAAAATGCAACTGGGAAGGGGTGGCGAGGTGGCGCAGTGAGTAAGAGCACCGGCCTCGGAGTTGGGATGACCCGAGATCAAATCCGGCCTCAAAAAATGAGCACACACACACAAATAATGACTGGCTGTGTAACCTTGAGCAAGTTACTTAACCCCAATTGCTTTAAAAAAAAATGCAACTGGGAAATATTTAACAAAATCTGTAAAATTCCACTAAAACATAGATAACATTACATTGTAAAACTAAGTCAATATCCAGCCTGCAAGAATCCATATGAATGCAGAGGTAGGTCTCTATTAATAAAGTCTAGTGCTATTTGCTGGGTATTTGCTACCGTGTCCTTCTGCTGACTTAGGTTGGGCCTGCAGTCCACTAGGACCTAGATTTATAGCAGCAAGAGACTGCAGGTGGCATCTATACCAGCCTTCTCATTTTACAGATGGAGAAACTGAGGCTCCGAGGACAGATGAAATGACTTGCCCAATCAAACCCATATCCTCTGACTTTAAGTCCAGTGTTCTTTCTACTGTATCATGGTATTCAAAGATCTGATTTTTGAGTAGCCAGAGCAAATGTAGGAGGTTTCTGAAGAGACTGCTATGACTGACCACCAATAACCTCGAGGAAACCACAAGAGCTAATATGGTCCCTGTGTGGCCCTTAAGCTTTCAGGTCTTAGGATGTAGGCAAAGAGGATACAAGGGTTATACCGTGTCTTTAGACCCTAATGCTATAGGAGGCTTTAGATATTTTGGAATGTGTTGTCCTCTACTATATCTGAAAAATTCAATTCTGTCAAATAAATTTTGTTCTAAGTCACTGAGATATAATAAGAATTTATCATATAAGAAAAATTGAATCTTCCTTAGCAACCATGGAGGCTAAGTTATCTATATATGAATGTATAAATTAATTGAGAACACAACTACTAAGCACTTAACTGTGTACAAAGCACTACATATGCTAAGTGCTGGGGCTACAAATAGAAAATCTAATCCACTTGCAAGTCAAACGTCACCCTTGATGACACTGGTTATCTTCAAGAATGAAGGACAAACAACAAGCACCATATAGGGTAGGGTTCACTAAAGGACTCATGGAAAGATCCAGTGGTTCTCGTGGTACATCATCATGAGAGAAGTAAGGCCTGGCAGGTTAGATGGCAAGTAGCTTAGTTTGGCTGGAAAGCAAGGGGGAAAAGGATGATGTATAAACACATCTTCTTTAGTTTTATTTTGATTGATAAAACAGGAAGATGGCAGCAGGAGACAAGATGGGATCAGGACCAGAGGTGTTATTACTACTAATACAAGGGCTCTTAAAAAAGGGGGTAATGGGCTGTCTCCTTTGGGGTCTGAACAGAAGTGATGACCAATTCTACTGGCTTTCCTGCCTGCTGGTGGCAGTTGGTCAGTGGTTGATTTGGGAAGGGGCTACAATGGTGTGGCCACATTACCACATGGAGTGTTCTCCCTAATGATGGCAGAAGGGCTGGCTAAAAGTATAGCCCATGGTGATACTGCTATTATCAGGGTTCTTAGAGATGAGATTCTAGGTTACTTTCACTAGGTACCGTGGTAATGGTGGTAGTTTATCCTGTGTCATTTCTCTCCCTAGAACACCTTAACTATTTCTGCTTAGCTGGCTGGAAGAATATATCTCTCTGATATGTCTAGAGGCAGCAGGATGGACTAAGTAGTTTTTGATGGGATTTTTCTCAATAGCAATCCTATATTCTCAAGTAAAAAGAGAAATTTGAAAAGATTCACTATATTTCTCTATCTATGCCATGGGCAGGGGGAGCGCAGTATGGTACACGGAAAAGACCATATGCTCACAAGACTGAAAAAGTGGATTCAAATCCCCCTTCTGATGCTGTGATAAAGACCTTGGGCGAATCACTTACCCACCTAGTCCTCAATTTCTTCATCTGTAAATAAAGGGGTTGCATTAGATGACTTCTGTGGTTCCTTCCAGCAGTAGCTGTATAAACCTATGTAAATATCTAGACTAAAATGCTTAAGAAATGCATCAATCTACTGGTTAAAAAAAAAGATACTGTCAAAGAGAATGGATAAGTAAAAACAATACAAGGTGAGTCCATTTAGTTCATTTTAAAATATTACATACTTACTTTAAGTACTGCCGGTATTCACAAGTATTTTTTTCATTAACAATATGAATGTTGACCAATTCCAGTGTGATCAGCAATAATAGTAGCTGGAGTACGGGAGACAAAAGCTTAATACTAAAAAGAAAATAGAGTTTAATTAACTAAAATGTTTCCTTCAAGTGAAAAACAACTTTTCTATTAAAAAACACCTTTGTTTATTCTCTCTATTAGAAGGTCAAAGATCCCTTTGACAGCTCTGTGGAAGATAGGCTGAAGTGAGGAAAAGCTTGAGGCAGCAAGGCCATTCTCTGCTATTATATCTAACTATAATCACACTTCCTTCTTTTCTTTCACCACAAAAACCTGGTAAACAAGGGGCCTCCACATGCAGCCTCAATTTCCTCAACACACATTCATAGAATCCAATTCAACAAACATGTATGGAATGCCTATTATATGGACAGCATCAAACTAGGAACCAGGCTAGGGATACAAAGACAGAACTGAAACAGTGTCTGTTCTTTGGAAACTTACATTTCATTGGGACAGTTGGATGCAACATGCACATAGAGAAATAAGCAGGTACCAAATGAGACATACATTCTTGGGCTTGGCCAATGGAGGAATTTGCTTTATCTGACTATCCATAATTGTTACTGGAACTTTTTTCCTTTGCTTTTTTTTTCAGGGAAGTTGGGGAGATTGGAGGGAGAGAAATGAAATGCTCATTAACTGAGAAAGGTAAAATAAAATAAAAGTTACATTAAAAAGAAATAAATGTAAGGAAATTTTGAGAGTAAGAGGGCATTTAAAACTGAGAGAAATCAAGTAAGCCTTTATTGGGGAGGTGGTATCTAAGCTGAGGACTGAAAGATAAGATTCTTAGAGATAATTATGAGGAAGGAATGCATTTCAAATGTTCCATGTGATCTGCATAAATACATGGAAGAAATGAAATGTGTAATTTAAGGGATAATTAAAAGCCTAGTGTAGCTACATATAACTCATATATGAAGTACATGAAAGAGAGCAATAGGAAATATGAACTCGATGCTTTAGAGCTAGGAGACTAGCTGAAAAAGTACAGCGCTCCATGGTAGGGGACCATATACTCCAACTACCAAAGGTTTTTGAGCCAGGAAGTACCCTGGGTCTTCTTAGGAATACTATTTTGGCAGATGTGCAGAAAATCAAGTAGAGAAGGGGAACCTAGAAGCAGCAACATCAACAAAAGGCCATGAAAATAACTGAGGTGAGAGGTAGGTGATGATAGCCACCTCAGGCGGAGGGGGAAAGGACGGAGAGAAGAGAGGTTATACATCTATTATGAATAAAGCACCGTGTTTGGGGCTAGGAATGCAAAAAGGTGGGGGGAGAGGGGGAGAGAGAGAGAAAGTAGCTTGTTTTGCTGTTGTCGTTTGTTCTCAAAGAAGCCCAAAATGACGTCACTATGTTGGGGTCAAGATTTAGTGTCTGACTATGGTTGATCAGACCAATGTGAATTTGGAAGGCTTTCCCACAGGTTAGACAGAGTCCATATGTACATTTGGAGTGGAGATGTCTCTAGATTTGTGCATCTCAGGTTTCTTTTGAGTTACTGCAGTTCTGCTTTGCTCACAGAGCACATAATTTCTTTGATGCTGGCATGCCATGCTGGACGGTCCTGCACTACTTCTGCCATGTCTCACAAACGATTCCAAAGTTCTTCAGAGAAAACGTGAGAATGTCCTTGTATCGCTTCTTCTGACCTCTGTGTGAGCATCTGCCTTGTGTGAGTTCTCTGTAAAATAGTCTTTTAGGCAAATGACTGGCATTCAAATAATGTGGCCAGCCCATCAGACTTGTACTCTCTGCAGTAGAATCTGAATAGCTGGCAGTTCAACTCGAGAAAGGACCTCGGTGTCTAATACCTTATCTTGCCAGGTGATCTTCAGAATCTTCCTAACACAATTTAAAAGGAAGTGATTCAGTTTCCTGGCCTGGTGCTTGTATACTATCCACATTTCACAGGCATAAAACAATGAGATCAGCAAAACAGTTCTGTAGACCTTCAGTTCGGCAGGCAGCCTAATATATCTTCTCTCCCATACTTTCCTTTGAAGACTGGTGGACACTGAGCTAGCTCTGGCAACGCACATCTATGTGCACAGTCCTGGAAAGTACAATACCCAGATAAGGGAACGTATCCACAGCATTCAAAATTTCTCCATTTGCTGTAACCAATGGTTCCGCATTTAGACGGTGGTGCTGGGGGGTGAAGAATGTGTGTTTCCTTGGTGTTGTTAGGCCAAAATTAACGAGAACACTGTCCATTTCCAGACCCTGTGCAAGCATGCTTTCATAAAACTGGTATACAATACTGAAGAACTTCTTTGGGCAACTACATGTTGCCATGATCTTATAGCTTACATATACATACGTGTGTGTATGTGTGTGTGTGTGTGTGTGTGTGTGTGGAGAGAAAGAGAGAGAAAGAGGGAGAGAGATGTATGCATAGCATGTAAATGAATCGGGAAATAAAAGATTATTTGAGGGGGAAAAAAAAGAATGCTAACCACACTGCTGAGCACCCTCCTGCACACACAGTCTCCCCTGGGCTTTCAAGACAGCTCTCTCCTGACTCTTCTCCCAGTTTAACCTTCGCTTCTTCGTCATCTTTGCTGGTTTATCATTCAGATCTACACTCCTCCCTGTAAGTTTCTTGCAGAAATTAATTTTCTCTCTCTCTCTTAACATTCCCACCCCACCCAAGGGGTCTCATTATTACATTCCCAGATCTCTTCACTGAGTTTCAGTCATGTATCAATAATTATCTACTGGAAATTTCAAACTGGATATCCCAGAAACATCTCAAACTCAACATATCTAAACAGGAACCATTATATTTCCCCCCAAATCCTCCTCTCTTCCAAACCTCCTTATATCTGTTGAAGGTATCACCATTTTTTCCAGTCTCCCAGGTTCGTGACCTTAGCATCTTGACTCTCCCTCATCCCCCATATCAGAAAGTTGCCAAATCTTGCTGTTTCTACCTCTACAGCTCTCACATCCAAACCCTTCTCTCTACTCACACAATCACCTTAGTCCATTTCTCACCTGGATTATTGTGACAGCTTTGTAACTGGCCTCCCTGCCCCAAGTCTTTTTTCCCTTCAGTCTATCTTCCACAGAGCTGTCAAAGGGATGTTTCTTAAGCACAGATCAGACCCTGTCACTCCCCTACTACAAATTCCAATGGCCTCCTACCTCCACTAGAATATTAACACCTCTGTTTAGCTTTCAAAGCCCTTCACAAGCTGGCCCCAGCCTCTCTGCCCCGTGTGCTAGAATCCTGGCCTTCTTTATGCTGCTCTCACAAGACACTCCATCTGCCATCTCTGTCCCTTCACAATGATTGTCACTCATGCAGAGAATGCACTCCCACCAGACCTCCTCAAAATGTCCCTTCCTTCCTTCAGAACACAGCTAAAGTGTCACTCTCTCCACAAAGCCTTTGCTTTGGGGTTCTCTTTCTTAGTAACCATGATAAACTCAGGTAAATTACCACCTTCTGTTACTTTGAAAAGGTAAACTCAATGTAAGAAACTCCTGGTGAGGAAATTCCCTCCACCAATGCAAATCAGTTTTAGCAAATATTCTGAAGCTAAGAGGGTCAATGGTGGCACAGCCAGTATGCACCAGGGGCAAGACTTAAACCCAAGTCTTCCTGACTTCGGGACAGAGGTATGGCCACCACACCTTCTGCTCCTGGCTGCTGCTAGGAGATATTAAACTCACTTCAGTAGATAGAGCTCACCTTACTACATATGAAAAATCTGAGATTTCTTAAAAGTAAAAAACAAATTTCAGTTTTCTCTGAAGAAATTAAAGCTATACCTACAGTTAATGTTGTAATTGTGCTCCCATCCAAAATAAGAATGTGTGTAAATATATTGTATAAACCTGTTTAACATGCGTAGATAGTTCTGCCTCTGGCGAGACCGAAGCGTCTTTTGCGTCCATTGCTTATATCTTACTTCTGTAATGGCAATAATTTGATCAGACACTAGGTGGCAATGTGCACTTATTTTCTGAAGAATAACAAGGACTTCAAGGACAGGCCGTGGACAATATAGAGTTCGGATGCGTTTGCTGCAAAGCTCATGAAGCAAAAGGGACCACCTGGAAATCAGAAATCAAAGTTTCATCATCACATACTTTAAAATGAATTTGCAAGAGACTCACTTTCATAAAACATGAATAACTTTCATCAGAAAAACCCCAGCAAATTTCCTGAAGTCTGTATATATATCAAGATCCACCCAGCAGTCTTCTTGCCTCACTGAATTCATAACAACAAATACCTAAGTATCTAGATATTTCTAGAACTAGAAAACTATCCCTCAGCTACAAAAAAAAAATATATATATATATAATTTTAAGCACAGACAATACAAAGATGTAATGCCTTAATATTCAAGAAAATTGAGGGGATGCCCATTAACTGAAGATGGCTGAACAAAGTATGATATGTGATTGTGATGGAATACTATTGTGCTATAAGAAATGACAAGCAGGATGGTTTCAGAAATACCTGGGAAGATTTACATGAACTGATGCAAAGTGAAACAAGAATAACCAGGAGAACACTGTACACAGTAACAGCAACATGGTATAATAATCAACTATGAATGATTTATCTATTCTGATCAATACAAGATAATTCTGAAGGACCTATGAGGAAGAATGCTATCCACCTCTGGAGAAAGAAATGATGGAGTCTGAATGCAGATCTATGCATAACTTTTTCAATTTCATTATTTTTCATGTTTTTGGCCAACATGGAAATATGTTTTGAATGCTTTCCCATGTATAATTCATATTACATTTCCTGCTGTTTACAACAAATAGGTAGGGGAGGAAGAGAATTCGGAACTCAAAAAATTTACTTTAATTAATGTTAAAAATTAAATAATAAATCTGAAGATAATTATAAAAATACTAAAGATGCCTTGACTTACTTTGCTGTGGGAGGATTATCCAGTAAGTTACTCAAATTACAATCATCCTGTGGCATGTAATGTTGGAGTTCAGAGGTAATTTTTATAATCAAATGATAACAATCACTGGTTTCAGAATTGCCTTCTAATCTGAAAAAATTAAATTTTAGATTTATAACTACGATTTTAGGAGTTCATATTTGACTAAATGAATATGCAACTAGTTTGTACAAACATTCTTCTTTTCATGACTTTCATAACATCTCATATAACATCAGCACCAAATTCTTTGAGTAATGAGCAGGTACTGATCAGCAAATGTTTTTTTCAGTTATATAACAATATGCTTTTGATGTTTAGTTTAGTTTTGATTCAATTTCAAATAGCTGCTTTTTCAAAGCACATATTTGCATTATATACATACTAATACACACACACACATACACAGAAACCCTACTGTTATTAGTTTCCTACCCCTGTAACTTGGGGATAGCAATGTTTCCTTAACAAAATGGATATTTTACTTGAAAGAATATCTATAAAATGCTTAATTAGGGAAGATTTTTTTGTGTGAAGGACTCTATGCAATTTTATTATTTAGTCTTCTAAAGAGATGAAATATAACTGGAACTGAAGAAAATAAAGATGAGAAAAGCTGCTAGTCTAGGCCAAGTACAAACAGAGGAGGTCTAAAAAATTGAAAATCCCTCAAACGGCAAAGGAGAGGGACACAGTGGGCAAGAGTAGGGTGCAACATATTCTAACTAAGGAATTACAAAAGAGAAGTAGTATGAAGGATTTCATCAAAGAAATACATGAGCAAAAAAAAACAAAAGGGACCTGGGTATCATTATAATGAGAACAAGAGACAAATGAAAGTCCATCCACTCCATTGGTATCTCCCTTCCCTAGAACATTAGACAGAGAGGAAGAGGAACAGGAACATCCCCTGGCAGCATAGGTGGTTGCCCAGTGGCAAAACCATAGTAAGACACAAACAGGAGCTGCACAAGATGAAAAGGTAAGGTAGGCTGTGGCCTGTATTACTGAAGGAAATACCCACATTGATGAGATCACAGATTCATGTGAGTATATAAGTATTGGTCTTTTTTTTTTTGGAGTGGGGGAAGGTAGGGCAATTGGAGTTAAGTGGCTTGCCCAAGACCACATGGCTAGTTTTTGTGTTAAGTGTCTGAGGCCGTATTTGAACTCAGGTCCTCCTGACTCCAGAGCCAGTGCTCTATTCACTGCGCCACCTAGCCACCCCGAGTATTGGTCTTTTAAAAGACTTCTCTGAATAAGAATTAATTTTAACATTAAGGATCAAAGGCCTATCAAAATCCCACCTAACTCCATGACTTTACAATGCTTGTTCTGCCTTTCTTTAGATTGAAGCATACCTGGTTGCTTCCTGAATTTGTTCCACTGGCACTAATGGAAGCTGAGGCCATATTCTGATGCTTTTCTCACAGTACAGAATCTAGGAAATTAAAATATAATTAATTTTAAGGAATTTAAAGGTATTTTCTGATAAATATATTTTTCAAAATGATATAAAATTTAGAATGTAATGAATGTGAGAAACTCATTAAGCTCCACTTTTAGTATTTTAGCCAAAAAAAAATTGGCATAAGTAATTCAGCCTGCTATGCATAAATTACAAATAAACTATTAGAAATACAGAAAAAGTTCACAATTAAGTGATTCAAAGTAATGACTATTGTAAATACACATTTATAATGTCTCCTTAATACCCTGATGTACAATTATAATGACCTAAGTTTGGCCAAGAAATGAACTGGGTGTCCAGTTGACATCTTCAACTCAACACATCCCAAACTTAACTCGCTGTCTTTCCCCCAAGTCCTCCTCCCCTCTTCCCAAGTTTTCTACTACTGTGGAGGGTAGCACTCACTACCTTCTAGGCCCCACCCTCATTCTTCACTCTCTCACATCCCACATAGCCAATCTCTCACCAAGTTCTGTCATTTCTAATTGTGTAGCATCTCTCATAGATGCCCCCTTCTCTCTCCTGACACTGCTGTGACCCAGATACAGGTCATCTCACACCTCGGTTACTGCAAATGCCTTTGGCTGCTCACCCTGCCTCAAAGCTCCCTCCACAGGTTTCTCCTCTACTCAGCTGTCAAAATGATCTTCCTATAACACAGGTTGACCATATCACCCCCATAAACTGCAGTGGCTCCCTATGACCTGTAGGATCCAATACAAAATTCACTCTTTGGCTTTTAAAGACCTTCATGATATGCCCTGACCAGCGCTCACACCTTTCCAGGCTCCTTAACATGTAACTCCCCTCCATGTACCCTCAATCCAGGGACACCGGCCTCCTTACTGTTCCTCATTCTAACAGTCCATCTCTTGATTCTGGGCATTTTCACTGGCTGTTCCCTATGACTAGAAATGCCTCCCTCCTCATCACCTTCTGATTTTCCTGAAAACCTTCACCTTCCTTCAAGTTTCGGTTAAAGTATGACCTTCTGCAAGAAGCCTTTCCTAGTCCTTCTTAATGTTAGCACCTTCCTTCTGAAACTACTCCCAATTATGTAGAATAGTAGACAGAGCCCTGAACCTAGAGAACTTAAGAACTGAATTCAAATCTAATCTCAGATACCTACTTGCTGTGTGACCCTGGGCAAATCATTTAACCTCTGTTTGTCTCATCTATAAAATGGGGATAATAATGGTACCTATGTACTAGAGCTGTTGTGAGGATCAAATGAGATAATTGTACAGCACTTAGTACAGTGCCTGGCACATTGTGCTATATAAATGTTAGCTACTATTATGTATCTTGTTGTATAGTTATTTGCATGATGTGGTGCCCCGCCCCTCACCCGCCCCCCAGGGAACTCCTTGAGAGCAAGGACTGGTTTGTTTGTGTTTTGGAAAGAGGTGGATTGCCAGCATTTCCAGTGCTTAGTACAGTGCCTGGCACACAGCAAATATTTAATAAACATGAGTTGGCTGAGTTAGGAAAATGCATCTCCCTCCCTTTATCAGAGAGGAGTGAAAATGGGTACAGAATATCACAAGTGCCGTCAGACATGTTGATGTGTTTGTTGGTATTTTTGACCTGTTTTTTCCCCTCTCTTTTAAAAATTCTTTGTTACAATAAATGCTCACTCCATAGGAAAGAATGTAAAGAAATATTTGGAAATGAATGCTACATTAAGAAAAGACTTCGGGGCAGCTAGGTGGCGCAGTGAATAGAGCACCGGCCCTGGAGGCAGAAGGACCTGAGTTCGGAGGCGGCCTCAGACACTTAATCCGCACAAACAAACACCTAGCCATGTAACCTTGGGCAAGTTACTTAACCCCAATTGCCCTAAAGGGGCGGCTAGGTGGCGCAGTGAGTAAGAGCGTCGGCCTCGGAGTTGGGATGACCCGAGATCGAATCTGGCCTCAGAAAATGAGCACCCACACATAAAATAATGACTAGTCGTGTAACCTTGAGCAAGTTACTTAACCCCAATTGCTTTAAAAAAAAAAAGACATCAATAAAAATGAGGGTTTTTTTTTTAAAGAAAAAGGAGCTCATTGGTGACCTTGGGGAGGGCCATTTCAGTTAAGTGATGCAATCAGATGTCAGAAAGGACTGAAAAATGAGAGCAAGTGGAGGCAATATGGAGAGGAAACTTTTATTTTTCCTCTTCCTGGGGTTTCTGCTGTGAAAAGAAGGGAAAATATGAGAAATAATATGGGGGGGCAGCTGTACCAAATTTTATTTTTAAGGATGGGGAGACCTTCAGGGCTTTGTAGGCAGCAAGGAAGCAGTGAATAAAGAGAGGTTGAAAATCAGGGAGAGAAGGAAGAGAGGCTCAAAGAGGGCAAGCTCAGGAAGAGATCGGATGAGGATCAGGAATTCTGTCATGTAATAGCTGTGTGATCTGAGCGATTTACTTAACCTCAAAGGCTCAGTTTTCTCATCTGTAAAATGGGAATAACAATAATAATAATAATTAAATGTCCAACAGGCAACTGTTGATGACCAGCCAAAGAGAGATTGGGGTTAGATACTAAATCCATGGGAGCTGATGAGGTCCCTAAGAGAGAAAATGTAGAAAGAGAAAATTAGGAAGCTTAGGACAGAACCTTGGGGAAGACTCACATTTAAGAAGTGTGATCTCAATAATAAACTAGCAAAGGAGTCTAAGGAATGGTTGAAACAGGAGACCACAACAGAGAGAGTATCACAAAAGCCCAGAGAGGAGAGAGTAGCCAAGAGGAAAGATGGCCAGATGTTAAGTGCACCAACGAGGTAAAGAAGGATAAGGACTTTTTTTAAAAAATCAGATTTGGCCATTAAGAGATTTTTGGTAACTTTGGAGAGAATCGTTTCAGTCTGGTGCTATGGTCAGAAGCCAGAATACAAAGGTTTGAGTAATGAGAGGAGGGATACGGAGGATGCATTGTAGACAGCTTTTCAATGAGTTTATCTAAGAAAGGGAAGAGAGAGATAGCTTGAGTGGCTGATAGAATGAAGGAAAGCTTTTTTAAGGATGGGAAGGCAATGTCTCCCTCTTACCCTCACACAAAGTTCTATCATTTCTACCCCACTTTGTGAGAATTAGACCCAGACAAGTTCCTCATGTTCAGCACTCCATATTTTGAAGTATTAAATAATCACTAAGGCAAACCAAGACATTATTATCTACTCTACTTTTTACAGAAGAGAGTTCTAAAACAGACCAATTGAAGTTCTCCATCACTACTATACCATGACTTGGTTCCAGGCCTATAAATGAACAAGCTCGTCAATATACACACATAAAAACATTATACCTTTAGGTAACATGCCTTCCTACCTTTTTTTTAAGCTGAGAAACTGGATGGAATTGAGAACAATAGCAATTCGCACAGCTGATTAAAGTTTTGATGGATGCATTCTCCTGGTTTTGGAAAAAACAGAGCACAGATTAAGCTTAATCACTGTAACTTTTGTTTTAGCTCATGGCTTTCTAACACTGAACTGAAAGTCATTTAAAGACACAGGTTTCCCAGACAAGGAAAGGTACTTAAACAAACAACTATAATGAAAAAAAAAAGTTCTTCATTAACATTCTGTGAAACTTGGAATATAAGGCCAGATTACAATCAATAAGTTTTAATTTAATAAATAATGAGACATTCTAACAAAATTTAAAAGTATGCCAGCTTTAATAATAATTGTCTTGGTATCTCTCACCCCAAATTTAGAAGACAGAGAATCTTTTATGATATTCACTAGCTTAATATATAGTTTCAAAAAACTATAGAATGATAGAATTAAATCATATAGTATTAGAGCTAGAAGAGATATGAATGATCCTTTAGTTCAGGATCTTTCTCAGTTCCTGTACTCCTTGGTTTTCAATAACCCTTCCTATACCCTATACCCATCTTATATGAGACAGGTAGACAGCACAGTGGACAGAGAACTTGGCCTGGGACTCAGGAAAATTTGAGTTCAAATGTGGCCTCAGACACCTACTAGCTCTGTGACCCTGGGCAAGTCCCTTAACTTCAGTTTGCCTCAGTTCTATCAAATGTGAAATGGGGATAATAACAGCATCTAGCTCATAGGGTTTTGTTTTGTTTTTTTGAGGCTCAAGTGAGATCGTTTTTGTAAAGCACTTAGCATAGTGCCTGGTACATAATTGCTTACTCCCTTTCCCATCCCTTCACCCCTATACAATACAAAGGGAAATGAATTATGGAGTTTGCCATTCACATGCAATAAGAAATGAAATAACAAAATTAATTTCAATAGGATAAGAGTTCCTCCATATTCCTAATACTACTCCATGAGTTTCTCATATCCCAGGCTGGAAATCCCTATTCCAGTCCAAACTTCTCATTCTATTGATAGATGAAGAAACATGAGAGCAGAGAGGTTAAGACACTTGTCCATGGGTCACATGAATTGTCTATTGTCAAACCAGGTGCAGAGAACCTGATTAGGGTTCTTTCCACCATACCACACAGCCCAGCTCTTGACAATTCTCATTAGCTTTTAGAAACACACAGAGAGGTATTTCTAAGAAGTAGTTTAAACTCTTCAAATTAAATTAATAGAAAACTTGTAGACAGATCTGACAAGGAGAATTTTTAAAAAGAAGTCAATAGAAAGACTCCTTTCTCAATCTTCCCTACTAGTAGAGAAATAAGTGACTCAAAATAGAACTGAGAACTGACTATATTTTCAAAGTAATCTTGTTTTAGGCATACCTGGTAGCAAATAAAACTGACATTAATTTTCCACAAATGATATTACCTTAGAAACTGATAACACATCTTCTCCAACAAATCTGAGTAAGAGTACAATGGAAAAGGCAAGCAGTTGATTTGTAACCTCCTTTGGAAAGTCATTTAGGTTGATCTCCCCATGGCTTAAGCGATCTCTTACACGGGGGCCTTCTTGATGGTTCAAGAAATCCCAAAGAAATTCCTATCAGGAAACAAGTAGAAGTAAGACACATATAGTCTTATTAGCATGAATTGCATGGAGCCAACTATGGAACAAATAACAAATTTCCATTGGGCAATAACTTTGAGAGCAATCATTATAATAGAAGCAAAACATTGTAATTTCCTACCATAAAAATCTTTCTTTGGCATAGGATCACAAGATTTGGAGATAGAAACTAGTCCAGAATCCTCATTTCATTGATAAGGAGATGAAGACCCAGAAAAATTCAATAACTTGCTAAAGGTCATTCACATAATAAATGATAGGGTCAGAATCTATCTCCACATCCAGGGCTCTTAGTACTACTAAATATAGAATCCTAACTTCCCACAAACCTTTTGCAAACACCTATTGCTTACTGTATATTTTGGGACAGAACAAAATAAAACAAGCCAGAAAACAGTCAATGGGATTCTGCATGCTTCACTAATATGCATAATATACTATAATATAATAATATAATCTCACCACCTCAGTCTTAATCTAGGTAAGGATTTTCTGGTTGGGTTTTGTGTTTAGGTATTATGTAAGATCCCTAAGAAATCCGGGGGAAGTTTTGAGTGAGTTACAAAGACTAGAGCTTCTAACAGCTACTGGTAGTGATGTTTTTATAAAACTTTATAAAACTTTTATAAAACTTTGTTCTCCAACCTCTCTCCAGTTAAGTCAAGCAAAATTTTATTGATCTCTCTTTGTACAGACATAGCCTTCAATTCTGTCCACAAGTACTTGTCATTCCCTTGGCCTTTTGTCTTTCATTTTGAGGATCCAAAAATTGAAACAGTTATGTTCTCCTCCTCAACAATGTTAAAATGGAATGGAAATCTCACAAATACACATACATCTATACATATCCCCTTCCCCTACATGTTTACTGTCTAGCTTCCCCTCCCCGGCGCTCAAAGGTTTGGGGCAGAAAAAGGTTTGAAAAATACTTATCAAGTTCAAACCACCTCTGCTGCCTCTGAACTTAAAGTTGGCCTTTCACTGCCAAAAGAAACTCCAGAGAACGACTGGTCTAGAACTTTATTTTACAAATGACAAAGCTCAGAGAGGGTAAATGATTTTCCCAAGTTCACATATCTAATAACATAGTGAAAATTAAAACTAGTCTCTTTATGTCTTGTCCAATATATTTTTAACATAAAAGTCTGAAGCATTCTTCTAACCTACATACAATTTAAATAGAAAAGGGGGGGGGGGGGCCAGGCTTTGGTCCCTAGTAATTTTCACTAAACAGAGTTGTGACTCACTATTCTATATTTTCTTACCAAATTATTGCTGGAAGACTATAAATCCTGAAAAAGCTAGACAGAAGAAATTATAAGTAGTAATAGCAGATATTTATATAGCATTTTATGGTTTACAAAACACATATATTATATCATTTGAATAATGTATTTATATATCATTTGCTCAGTCATTGTATATTACCTAACATTCACACTGTGCAAATTCTGCTCCAGACAAAAAAAGAGTCTATTTAGCTGATAAGGGACATCAATATCTTCTATCATCTGCCACTATTATGGCTCCTGTAACGGTATCAGCATTGCTGCCAACTAATAGTCTACAGAGTGGAGCCAGAATTCTAATTGTTGAAGTTGTAGTAAACATGTGACTCATCTCCGATATATGCCTCGTGACAACGATGTTCATTAGAACTGTAGGTACAGTAAGTCTCCACTATTTTACAGGTAGATCCCCCACATTAAACTTTCCTCTCCAGGCAAACTCTGGACCTTCTCTACCAGACCCAAGTTTTCAACAGGAAATCAACCTAGCAATGGGTGTCTCTGAAATGATTATCAAGTTAATCCTCAAAAAGCCCATTATCTATGATTTATTCAAAGTCTTGATATCTTAAAAAGGCTGTCAGTTTGTACTCCCAGGTAAAGCCATCAAAAGTAATATGCCATGAAAGGCACTATACAAAGATTTAGTAGAGGGTAATGGACTGCATTACCTAATGAAACAGACCTTTCATAAGCTAAATTAATATAGGCATGCCCTAATGACTCAGAAGGAAAACTACACATAATTTTAACTAAAGTGAAATGAAATTATATTTAGAACAGTATGAAGCAGCCTTAGCTTTATTTATCTATACTGATTTGGGAGATTTACAGAGCATTTTTCCTACAGGAGTCATAAAGAAAGTTATTGTATATTTTTGTTTCAAAGAATTCATATTGTGCTAAAAGCCACCTACATAGGAATGTATCTTATATTTGGCATATGTGTGCATATAGGTTTAGTTTAATTATCCAAGATGCTCTGTTAGAATAACTTTAAATACTCTTTTAATTTGACCCTTTGTCTAACATTTTCCAGCATATAAGAGCTTCTAAGGTAGAAATAGCACAATACCTATCCATGCCCTGACACATTCATGTAATTTTGGACACAGGTTCACGGCTCTCCAGAAGAGACAACTGAGCTCCAAGTGCTGCATTACTCCCTACTGGAAGCATGATGTAATTTATTCCTTAAATGAGCAGTAGGTTGGTGACTATAGTGGCAACCACAGAGGCATATCCAAGTTCTTAGATCTACTTTATTAGGAAAGATAGCTGTTTAAGGGGTCAATAACCTTTTTTAATTACATTCATTAGTTCAGGGGAAAAGTCAGAACCTTGAACTTCAGAGAAAATACAAGCAGAGAAATAAAGACCAACAGACAGGGCTCTGACTGCCTGAATCAACTATACACTTACATATATCCCTGGATATAGAGAGAGCCTTTACATCTGAGCAGTGAGGGAGCTCTGAACATAAGGCCACTCAGAATCTCAACCAGAGAATCACAAGTACCTTCTCACAAGTGAGCCTCCAAAGCAAACTCAGAGTATTCAGACACTTCTCAGAGCCAGAAGGCATTACAGCCTCTTAAATCCCATTAACATTACATTGACATGCCAAGCTGCCTCTGCAGCTTTCCCTACCTGCTAACTACTTAAAAGGGTACTGGGCTAAGATAGTGCTGATGCTCTGGCACTCTATCCTAGCACTATGAGAATCCAGTCTTAGTAGGGCAGTCCTAGTGTGTGTTGCCTCCCCTGAACATGAAAAGCAGCCAGAGCTTCCAACAACAAAGCAAACTCTCTGGGCCCTTCCTCTCTTATATATAAAACTGATTTCTGCCCATTCCATTCTGGAGCTGGAGGATAAAGCTCTGCCTTCCAGGGTCAGGGTGAAGAGAAGTCATGGTAGAAACCATCATGATAGACACTGCACTGGTTCGAACAGAAATATTTGTAGTGCAATAGTGTCTCTCTCCTTTTCTCTCTTTCTTCTGTTTCTTCTTTGCTTTATCTTTTTTCTCCTCTTACTTTTCTCCTCCATTCTCCACGTTTTTCTTCATTTTCTCTCCTTTTGCCATTTCATCCCCTCCTTGCCTCTATTTTTTCTCCCCACTCATCTTTTTCAACCTTTAACTTACACCTTTCTTATACCTTTTTCTGCCTATTTTCTTGTCTTCAATTTCACCATACAATTTTCTCCACTTCTCTTTATTTATCTCATTTACTCAGACACAGATATAAGCTTATTAGTCCTATTCCCTTCTCTCCATCAACTCCTTTTCCCACCAAATACAAAAACAAACAAAAAGTCCTTGGGACATCTTCATTTTAATCCACAATATTACAGAAATAAAGACATCTAGAAATTTGAACCAAAATGCAACAGTCAGGAAACACTGATTTAAACATATATTCTGGAAGGAAATCTCTTAACCCTGGCCAAAGTTGACTTTTATTTTGTTCTGACTGAATTGTTTCCATACATAACGAATGTTAAATTTGGAAGATGTTTAATACTTTACCATAGCAGGTTCTCCAAGGAAAAGAGGAAGATGATTGATTTCATCATCACTCAATTGTTTTGCTAATATCTAAAGAGGCAAAGAAATAAATTAATATACCATGAAGCCTCATGATAATTACTTCTTAACGGTATTATATTACTGAAACAAAATAATGCTTTTGGGAAAGTATTTAAAACATGAAAAGTGAGAGAACTACTGAAATTCATGTGCAGATTTTACTTTTAAATACCTATTCAACTGAAATAAGAAGTGTTTATTCAGTAGAGACTAAGAAAAGCAAATATTGCAGTGATATAAGTCAATCCCGAAAGACTCATGAAGGAGAGAGATGCCTACATCCAGATAAATAACTAGAAAGAACTGAGCTTGAATCCCAATGGAAGAAAACTAACTGATCTTTTTCTTTTCATTGTTTGGTTTTATTTCTTCTTTACCATTTTTCATCCCATCTAGTACAATACACCTTTGTAACTTGACTAATGTCTATTGTGAAAGTATTTGCAGATCCTATACTGGACTACATGCCGTCGTGGAGGATGGGGGGAGGGAAGGACGGGAAATTTGAAACTCAAGGAACTATGGAATTGAATCTTATAAACTAAAAATAAACAAATAAATTTTAAAAAAGAAAATTAAAAAAGAAAAAAAGAAAAGCAAATATTTAAACCATGTTTTAAGATTTAGAAAAAATTGTATTTATCTAAAACCAAGGGCAAGCATTTTCAATAAGGAAGATCAGGGGTGAAGTAAGGATGTCCATTATTACCATAACTATTCAATATCATACCAGAAATGTTAGCTACAGCAATAAAATAAGGAAAGGAAATTGAAGCACATAGGTAGAGAGGAAACTATTACTTTCTGCACATGGTATCATACTTTACCTAAAAAACTCTAGAAAGTCAACCAAAAAACTAATAGAAACTACTACAACTTCAGCAAATTTGCAGGATGTAAAATAAACCCACACAAATCATTAGCATTTCTATATATTTCCATCAAAATCCATCATGAAAAGATAAAGAATTCCATTAAAATTAACAACAAACAGTATAAAAAACTTGGGAGTCTACCTGCCAAGTGAGACACAGGAACCACATGAACACAATTACAAAATATTCCTCACACAAACAAAAATAGATCTAATTAATTTGAGAAATATTTATTGTTAATGGTTGGCCAAACCAATATAATAAAAATGACAATACTATCTAAATTTACTTATTCAGTGACATACCAATCAAATTACCAAAGATCTATTTTATAGAGGTAGAAAAAAATAATAGCAAAATTCATCTGGAGGAATAAAAGATCACAGCTATCAAAAGATTCACTGAAAAAAAAAAAGTGGGAAGGAAAGGGGCCTAGTAGGACCAGATCTCAAACTGCTACAAAGTTGTAACATCACAATGATTTGGTGTTGGGTAAAAAATTGAGAAGTTTGTCAATGGAAAAGATTAGGTACACAATACACAGAAGCAAATAAACATAGCAACCTAATGTTTGATAAATTCAAAGATCTCAGCTATTGGGATAAGAACTCACTACTTGAAAAAAAACTATTAGGAAAATTGCAATGTGTTACTTAACTACTTACTTCATCAAAGGTGGTGTAAAAAGCTGTAGACTTTAGAAGAGAAAAGAAAAAAATTAAAGCAAAACACAGGCAGAATAACATTATTCAAACAGGAAAAAAAATTAATTCGTGATCACAAATCCTAAACCGTCTGAATGAATAAAATGACTGAATAACAGCATATTACAGAAGACCTGTGGCATCATACACCAGCAATTAAACAATGTTTAAATAATACCCTTATGAGGTACTTTTGTTGAACTTTTTAAAACACTGGACACAGTAAGATAACCTCTGCTTCCCTAGCACATGAAATTTATATATTTATTTTCATATCCATATGAAGGACCTATGATATAATCAGTGTAGAGGATGCCAAGTATAAGAAGTCCCTCTACTAGAAAAGAGTTGTCTGATCAACACTAGCATTAAAGTGGTCTGCCCAGGCTCACACACTTAATTAGTGTCAAAGGCAGGATTAAAACTGTCTTCTTGACTTCATGCCAAGAATCTTGTTCACTATGCCATGTTGCCTTCCTTATTATTTCATGTATCATTATTTTAAAAGTATATATTTGGTGACACCATAGAAAAAATGAGCAAAAAGCCATCATAAAGGTAAAAAAAAAAACACACCTGCAAATTACTATAAGAATAACAAATAACAAATAAGGTAATCAATCAGAAAAATATAATTCAAATTTACAGATCATGAAATTATCTGAGTACTAATGGTTTATATTCATATATAGTGCTTTGTGCCAACAAAACATCTTACTTATACTGTCTCCTTTGATCTTTGCTATGACTGTTAAGAAAGTAGTTCAAAGGATATCAGGGACTATAGTTTTGTTTCTGTATCCCCAACACCTAACAGAGTGTCTACCACATCGTGGGTGCTTAATAAATGTTTACTGACTGATTTACTGCTTACTCATTTTACATGTTAAAAAAAAGAAACCACAGGCTCAGTTTTAAATAACTCATGCAAATAGCTCATCCTATACTCTGAAAGCAAATAGGTAAAAAAAATGAATAAACTCAAGATATTTTTCTATCACTGACCTCAGTTAAATGGTTAGCTTTCAGGCTATCTTCCAATCCCCAATAACAGAACAAGCAAATCATAAATACCTCTGCTGTCAAAAGTCTTTTCGGACATTTATTAACTGTAGTAAAGACTTTTCGGAGTCCTGTTTCCAGCTGTGTCAGTAACAGCACTAGGCAGTCAGCATATCTGTGAAAAAGATCCAAAGTTCTTCATAAAGATTAATGCAATCAGGGGCAGGTAGGTGGCACAGTGAATAGAGCACTGGCCCTGGAATTAGGAGGACATGAGTTCAAATCCAGCCTCAGACACTTAACGTGTGACTAGCCATGTGACTTTTGGGCAAGTCACTTAACCCCAATTTGCCTTGCCTTCACCTCTCCAAAAAGACAAAAAATAAAAGATTAATGCAATCAAACTTCAAAATAGCAAACTAGGTATTGCTAACCTGATGTTACAAGTAAGGTAAAATTAAATGACTTCCTTACCCTAGAAATGAATCCAAAGCAAAATAAAAATAAAAATAAAACTTTCATTGTATTTTTTTAAAACAATGCCTCAATGTGTCCAGGATTCAATGAGCTATCTTTAGTGATACCCAAATGGAACATTATGTGGTCATGGGAGTCCTATTTGATTTCTCTTTCATCAACACTAGCCATTCACAAATACTGGAGCTAAAGTGAGTCTCAAAAGGACTTATACACACAAAAATATTTGTGGCTGCTCTTTTTGTGGTGGCAAAGAATTGGAAATTGAAGGGATGCCCAGCAACTGAGGAATGGCTGAACAAGTTATGCTATATAAATATAATGGAATACTACTGTACTGTTAGAAATGACAAAGGAATAGTTTCATAAAAACCTGGAAGACAATATAAAGTGAGATGAGCAGAACCAGAAGAACATTGTCCATAGTAACAGCAATACTGTAACAATGATCAAATGTGAAACACTTGGCTTGGATCAATATAAAGATACAATACAATTCCAAAGAATTCATAATGAAAAATGCTATCCATCTCCAAAGAAAGAACTGATGAACTGAGCAGACTGAAATAGAATTTGTTTTAATTTTCTTGCTTTTTTTTGTAACAGAATTAACATGGAAATATGTTTTGCAAGACTTAACACATAATGGGTATCATAATGCTTGCCTTCTCAATTGATGGGGAAGGGGCTGGAAGGGAGAGAATCTGGGACTCAAAATTTTTCAAATGAGAGTTGTTTTTTAATTGTGAATCTTAATGGCATGAAAAATCAGTGTAACAAACTTTAAACACCATAATTCATATTAAGCCTCCTAAGTCCTTTTTGTTTTCTTATATTTGCTATCTTTCCTCTTGTTATAGTTTCCAGGAAGGTAGAGATCTTATCTGATCTCCATGGTTTTTTGAGCTTCCCAAGCATCAAGCAGAGTGGTCTGCTCAAGTGTCCGATTAAGGAGGTTCAGGATTCACATGAACAGAACACTCGGCACTTCAAAAGATCCAATATAATATAGTTTATTTAGAATATAGGTGAATGGGAAGGAAACTGGAGATAACAAGAGTAAAAGGCTTAAAGATAGCAGAATAAGAGCAACTATGTTTAATAATGGATTTATATATATATATATATATATTTACAAGCATCACCATTGCAAAGAAGCACCAACACCTGACCACACAAGCTGGGGAATCCCAGTACAGCTGTCAGGGTCCCACATGGGAGGGTCCCAGGCAAGATGTCTCCTCCATGGGTGAGATTCCAATTTGGGGTCTGAATCTTACAGTTTAAGTAGTCTGAGAACAAAAAAAGACATGCTGCCAGGTGTTTTTAGCAAGCACTGTATCTTGTATGAGGCCTGGGATGGAGGCCAATCCCTCCAAGGCCCCCCCAAGAATAATGTTTCCTTGGAGTGGCTAGTTCCAGGAGTTGGGCAGTTATCATATCTCCTCTCAAGGACCTGGCTAGGGTCCCAGGAGAGGAGCACCCCTTACATTCTCAGGATCCTCTGTTCCCAGACAGCTCAGGGTAATACAAAGGTCATACTGAGTTGGGGCCTTGGTTTGTATGATCTTTTTCCTCACAGATGGGCTTACCTTGACCCTTCATGAAGAAATGCTATCATATTAATTCTCTTAAAAACAGAAACAGTATAGAAGGAAATGGACCCATTTAAGTAACAACTACTATAATAAAACTTGACTAGCAGATGTTTTTAGATTAGCTACCAAAAGTTTATTTCTGCTCTATTCAAATATAGTTAATAGCTTGCTGAGTCATCTAAACTCAACTCTTTAATTTACTTATATTCACATAGCAAACAATCTATGGAAGGTCAAAAATTATTTTGATTACCCCTAACTCCAAGTTCTAAGTTTGACAGTCTAATTCTTCACTTACCTATGTGATCTGAATTTCATTACTACAGCTTCCCAAAATGGGATCATGATTTTCAACACAAAAGTTGATTTCTTTACCAGTTCTTCAGCTATTGACAGTACTTCATCATTAATATCTGCACATAGAAATAATTTTTGCATCAATCAATTTTTAAAAATAGATAATACTAACCAACACCAAAGAGATTTAAACAACTCCACAATGTGCTACAGAACTTAACTTCTTTATGTTTATGAACCAAAAACTATGGTACATGATGCAACCACCATTTATACTGTTCATTTTTGTATCTATAGTTCTATAAGATTTTACTAACCCTCAATCTCTGCTTCTCTATACTTTCCTTTTCCCAAAGTCTCCAAAATATATTTGTAATTTATCTGTACTCAATATATACATGATTTTACGTGATTCTCCTGCTTTACTCACATTTCTTTTCCCAATTTTTCTTTTACTTCTCTAATTTTCTTTTATAAATCCTTTTTAAGCTCTTCCATGAATTCTTTTTTGGGCATGAGACCAAACTGCATTTTTCTTTGAGGCTTCACATGTAGCCATTTTGATACTCTTGTCCTCTTAAAAGTTAATGCCTTGGTCCTCGCTATCATCAAAGTAACTTTCTATAGTCAAACTCTTTTTTTGTCTTTTGTTCATTTTTTTCTACCTTTTTTTTTCTGGTGACTTGGTATTTCATGTGAGAGTTGTACTCTGGTCCTGCACTGTCCCAGCCTTTTTGCTCAATCTTATAAGGACAATCTTTTTGCTCAATCTTATAAGGTTAGATATTAGATAAACATCTGGTTTCTAACAGATTTGGTTTGGTAAAGCTATAGGGATTTTTTGTTTGTTTTTCAGACACCAACCTTTCTAGAGTCCATTTCCTTACCCTTATTTCTGGGGAACTAAACCTTGGCAGGTACCCTTTTTATATACATTCTCCTCCCAGATTCACCCAAATCAACTCATCACTGTCTGACCATGAGTTATCTCTGCCTTAATAGTTCTTGGATGAGAAAATTCTTTATCACTCAGGCCTAATTTTTCTTCCTCTGGGATTCAGGCAATAAGAAATTTACAGTGATACTTTTCTTGAGGATTTTTTAGACTTTAACCTTGAAAATTGCCTCTAATCCTTAACTGTTTCTCCTGGTTGGTCTAGAGGGATTCAGTTAGCTTTTTAAAACAGTTGTCATTATTTTTAAGTTGACTTTGTTATCATATATCACATGACTAGCATCTGAGTCTCTCCTTTCCAGAAATCCTGTGGCTGCAAACCTCAAAGTCTAGGGCACCTTAGTCCCCTTCCCTGAACTTGTGTCTGTGATGCTTCCCTTGGCATGGAAGCCCTTTCAAGACAGCTCTTTTGCTGCTACTACTGCTAATGATCCTCCCCTGGCTCCCAGTTCACTAGAAAGCTAGAGAGAACAGACTGACCCTGAAGCCATTAAAAAAAAAGAAGTGCCTTTTTTGATCCTTCTTCTTTTTTGGTTTCCTCTGGGTCTTTGGTAATTAAGTCAGGGTTTAAAAACTTAAAGGGAACATATTCCAAACTCCAAGTTTAGGAAGTACTTTTTAATTAATTAAAATACTTAGCATATAAAATACATAATAAGAACTTACTAACAGAACTAAACCCTGATAACAAAGACACACCTCACACCACTGACCCATTCCATCACTCCATATATGTTCTCTTTCTTTTTAGGTAGTGGTGGCAGTAGCAGTAGTAGTAATAGTAGTAGTAGTAGTAGTAGTAGTAGCAGTAGTAGCAGTAGTAGTAGTAGCAGTAGTAGTAGTAGTAGTAGCAGCAGCAGCAGTAGTAGTAGCAGTAGTAGCAGTAGTAGTAGTAGTAGTAGTAGTAGTAGTAGTAGTAGTAGTAGTAGTAGTAGTAGCTAACATTCATATAGCACACACTATGTCCCATGCACTGGGCTAAGCACCTTGCAAATATTATCTCATTTGATCTTCACAACAACCCTGTGAGGTAGGTGCTATTATTATCCCCATCTTACAACTAAAGAAAATGAGGTAAATGGAGGTTAAGTGCCTTGCCCAGAGTCACACAGCTAGTTAAGTGCAGCAGCATCTGAATTTATGTTTCCCTGAATCCAGGCCCAGTGCTCTCTCCACTACGTCACTTTGCTGCCAATACTCCTACGTGATAACTTTCTTGCCTCCAGATGTCACCCCTCCTCCAATACCATAGAAAAAGACTCTTCTTATTGCATCTGGCTGGTGTTAAATATTGGCCCTTGGGTCCTTAAAATATAATTTTCCTTCATTTAGGAAAATCAAAGACCAATTTTTCACAGGGGTAATGCCAAAAGGGTATACCAAACTCTTAGAAATTGACCAGAAGCCCTTCTGTCTACAAGCCTCTTTAACACACAAATTATAAACATAAGAAGATAAAAGTTCAACAATACATTTTATATCAAGTTACTGCATCCTGCAGTTCATTCCCAACAACAGAAAAATTCATATCACAACTTATAGGCTAGTTATATATGTGTTTTACAAAAGAATTCAAATGAGAAAATGTGAAATGCAGTACTTGCCAGGAAAGATGATCAATTCCTTTAAGTGTGTAAAAGTTAGAAAAGGCCGATGTACAAATGTAAAATTAGTTTGCTGAAGATAACTTTTTAATAGTTGTCCCAAGCCTGCTGTCAACAACACCAGCATAGAGCAATATCTAAGGGAAAGTGCCATGGAGACATATTAGGAAAAATACATGAATATATATTTATACAACTTACAGAACTAAAAAAAATAAACATTTATAGAAAGACAAAGTGTGCTATGGCCTCCAAATTATAAGATGCTCTGACACAGATGCAAACACAGGGCTGAGAATGAAAAAGTAGCAGTGACACAACTAAAACCAGCAAGCTGTCATTTCTACTCAAGACAATAAACTACATGAGGGCAGGGACTATGTTTTATTGGAATTCTCAGAAATTCAAACAGTAATCTTCATGGGCTTAACAAATATTTGTTGTTAAACAAGTGAATCACTGAGAACCTCTTAAAGAATCTTCCTCTCACCCAAGATTCTGAGTATTCTTTCCAGGCTGAGCCCAAATCCAGCCACATGAGAATCATCTAATTACCATATTAATACTTTCTCTTATTTTCAAAATCCTATTCCCAAATGCCTAGGCCTGAGTACTTTGGCTTTCAGGCTGTCACTTTATTCATCATTTATAACATTTAGCATCTTATCTAGTACTAAACATTCTAGTATGAATGCTCCCTCATTAAATAGAATGCACCTTTTGAAATAAATATCTGAATGAAGCTTTTCAAAGTGAACCTAGTTCTATATTTTGAGAACCTACTCCCTTGCCCACCTGTATCTTACTCCTCAAAACATTTCTTTTTTGTTGGATGAATATGAACTGAACAATCTTCATACCTAAGCCTAAAGAGAAGGATATTTTATCAGCAACTTACTTTGGAGGAATTTCCTGAGGAGATGCAAATCCATGCCACAAAATATTACGCAGATTGAGTCCACATGGAGAACCAATGAATACTCTGAGTATATCCATCTAATTAAGATAATGAGAGCAAATTACTGAGTCAGTCAATATACTCTGAATTTATGTCTATTTTCTATTGCTGCATTCAAAAATTTTTAGTTTAACCATTTCAGCTGATTTATGATGAAGTATATCTGTTTAGTGCTAATAATAACTTATACTAGAACTTCAAAATATATTATGCTGAACGATAGAAATTTAGTTATTTTTTTCTAATTTGTTAGAATGGAAAGTTCTGTGGGCTAAAAGTTTTAATTAATTTTTAGTTAATTTAGTTAATGATAAAGATATAATGCTGAACGATAGAAATTTAGTTTTTTTTTATAATTTGTCAGAATGGAAAGTTCCATGGGCTAAAAGTCAGGAAACTTGGTTTCTATTCCAACAGCCCACCCTGATTTGCTGTATGAAATTAAGGAAGTCATTTAGGTTTGTTTCTATGCTTAAGTTTCTCTTTCTGTCAAATAAAATAATATCACAGCCTACCTAACAAGACTGTCAATGTCTCTCCCCGCCTCCCCACCCCCCCATCACATACATCTTGATTTCAACAAGGCATTTATTGTTAGTGTCAATATTATTAACATACATTTTATAGTTTTCCAAACACTTTCACATTAATCTGCATAAAATCCCTAAGAAGAAGGTAGAGTAGATATTGTTATTCCCAATAACAGAGAAGTAATCTGTGACTAAGAATTGTAACTTTCCAAAGTCTACCCCTAGTGGTTATTGGTTTAGAAATGGATTAGAAATGGAAACTCCTGACTTTTGACTCCTATGCCCAATTTTCTTCCCAATCTACCACTGATTCATTTGATAGATAGGACTAAATATAGGCTGTGCTTACAGAATTTAACAAAAAAGAATCCTATCTTCTAGACATGATGAAGAAGTGAATTCATAACTAGTTTACAAACCATATCCAAAAAAATAGTGAATAGCTGATATCAAGCCAAAGTATACACTGTTGTAGTATGTCACAAGGCTTTATATCTAGTCTCTTGCTACTCAACATTTCTATCAGTAACTTTAAGAAATTCAAATTTTAAAATCACACAAGTTCATGAAAAATAGCTAATACACTGGCTCCCACAAGTGGAATTAAAAAATATTTCTAAAGATTAAAATGACAAGGACAATAGTGACAAGAAATTGGATAAAAATAAATGTAAGGTTCTTTAAGAAAGACACTGACAAAGCTGTATAGAGAAGAAAGAACCTAGGATGGCAAAAGGTCTTGAAACCATGTTACACGTGGAATAATAGAAAGAATGACAGATGTTGGCCTAGATAAGAGATCTGGGGAAACATAACTACTGTACTCAAATATTTGAAGGTTATCATACAGAAAAAGGATTAGAATTATTCTGTATAATTCATAAGGCTAAAACTAAGATGAAGAATTGTAAGTTATAGAGAAGTGGATTTTAGTTCAATATAAGGAAGGACTTTGTAAAAATTAGAGCTAGCCAGGGTGGCTAGGTGGCGTAGTGAATACAGCACCAGCCCTGGAGTCAGGAGGACCTGAGTTCAAATCTGGCCTCAGACACTTAACACAAAAAAACTAGCTGTGTGACCTTGGGCAAGTCACTTAGCCCCAAATTGCCCTACAAAAAGCAAAAAAAAAAAAAAATTAGAGCTAGCCTACCACAGAACTAATTGTCTTATGAAGAAGTAAGTTTCTCATCATTAGAAATGTTGAAGCAGGGGCGGCTAGGTAATAGAGCACCGGCCCTGGAGGCAGAAGGACCTGAGTTCGAAGCCGGCCTCCGACACTTAATCCACACAAACAAAAACCTAGCCGTGTAACCTTGGGCAAGTTACTTAACCCCAATTGCCCTAAAGGGGCGGCTAGGTGGCACAGTGAGTAAGAGCGCTGGCCTCGGAGTTGGGATGACCCGAGATCAGATCCAGCCTCAGAAAATGAGCACCCACGCATAAACAATGACTAGCCGTGTAACCTTGAGCAAGTTACTTAACCCCAATTGTTTAAAAAAAAAAAAAAAGAAATGTTGAAGCAGAAGTCTGACAACCTCCTGTGAGGATCCTGTAGAAATAATTTCTCTACTAGATAGAAGGCTGGTCTAGAGGTCCTCTATGATCCCTTTTAATCCCTAGAATCTATATGCAATATATTAGTTTTAGCTTTTTCAGAAATACCATCAACCTGAAATTAGTGAAAGGATGAAAAATACTACTGATATATTTATCTTTGCAAACTACCGATAAAGAAACTTACCACAGATTGTCCAAACACTTCAGCAAGCTCCTTAGATACAAGCAAATCTCTTAAAAGAAATGGACATTCCTTTCCAATCAATAAAAACACCTACAATTTAAACAAAAGATGTTTTTAATAGAAAAAATATTACATCCAGCTAATAAAACCTAAAAAGAAAACAACAGTCACAAAGCAAGGTGTGCATAAAAGAGAAGAGGAAACAGTTATTAGAGAACATGTTAATATAACAAGAAGTAACAATTATCTGAATCAAGGGGCGTCTAGGTGGTACAGTGAATAGAGCACCGGCCCTGGAGTCAGAAGGACCTGAGTTCAAATCCGGCCTCAGACATTGAACACACACACAAAAAAAAAACCTAGCTGTGTGACCTTGGGCAAGTCACTTAACCCCAACTGCCCTCCAAAAGCAAAAAAATAAAAATTAAAATTAAAAAACAATTATCTGAATCAAATAATGATTCACATATGTCTTTTATATGATTCTGTCTTTAAGATGATCACTTATAAACAATTACATTGAGCAATCTGATAATAATTATTATAATTCCTGAGCTACTATGCAGACAAATAAAATACCAATTTGTCAGTGCAAATGGGTAATGCTATTTTTTATTTTTGTTCAAGCAATTTTTAAACTACACATTAATAATTCTAAGCACTTACATCACCCAAAGCTCGCTCCAAACATGATGTTAGCTTCATTAAGCTGAGAGGAATAGCTTCTGGTTGCAGACTCTTCAGACCAACAAATATTTCAGGAAATAGCTATCATAAGACAATAAGTAATATGATGTTAATCAAAAAACCCCAACATTTTTCAAAACAACTACAAATGCTATTCCTTTAAATTCAACCTCACAAATATTTAATGGCGACTTTCTGAGACTTTTAAACACACAGGCATCTCAAATAACACTGGGGGAGAGGCAGGAGAACCAGCCCTGAGATGGCACTTTAAGGTTCAGTGTGCTCTACAACAACCAGCTCATTCCTTATCCCCACAGCCCCCAGGGACTAAGTGCTATCCTCCTCATTTTACAGATGAGGAGTCTGAGGCACACAGAGATCAAGTGACCTGCCCAAACTTTGTCCAGTCAAGGAGAACGATCTTCAGATTAGCTAGTAAGTGTCTGAGGCCACACTGGAACTCAGGTCTTCCTGATTCCAGGTACAACATTTTATCCACCGAGCAACCAGCTGCCTCTACTAAGTATTATGGAAAAAAATCAGAAGCTAGAGTCTAAGTGCTAGAGCCTTCTTCTGAATTTAGTTTCTTTATACTCAGTTAACACAAAAAATTAACCGCAAAATTAATAAAAGTGGTACAATAGGAATGAAATTACACTTTGCATAATTAGATCTTAAGATAAATAGATACATACATATATACATAAGCAGATTAGCTTAGTTTAATATAAACCATCATCTGTTTAAAATTTTAAAGGATTTTTAAAACTTATATAATTTCCTCATTTGCACAAAGGCATACCTCTGGAAAATCTGTCCACTGGAACCAAAGAGCATATCGAGCTTCAAACTGTGCCTTAGTCAGGGAATATATATGAGTGTGGACAGCTTCACATACAGGACCTAAGAGGCTCACACTCTTTAAGTAATCCACATTTTGTCCTTCTAGGGTAAAGAAATATTCTTTAGCACAACAGGGACACATTACATACAGTTTCTCCAAATTATCAATGAAAAAGGTTAAGAGCAGAATACAAATTCCATTCCAACATTTTTATTTTCAGAAAAAGAACCTGTGTCCCCAATTGATAAATGGTCAAAGGATATGAACAGGCAGTTTTCAGAGAAAGAAATTAAGGATATCTATAAACATATGAAGAAATGCTCTAAATCACTATTAATTAGAGAAATGCAAATCAAAACAACTCTGATATACCACATCCCTCCAGTCAGATTGGCTAAGATGAAAAAACAAGAAAGTGACAAATGCTGGAGAGGATGTGGGCAAATTGGAACACTAATACATTGCTGGTGGAGTTGTGAACTTATCCAACCATTCTGGAGAGCAATCTGGAATTATGCCCAAAGGATTATAAATAATTTCATACCCCTTGACCCAGCCATACCACTTCTAGGATATCCCAAAGAGATCATAGAAGTAGGAGGAAGACCCATATGTACAAAAATATTTTTAGCAACCCTTTTTGTGGTTGCAAAGAATTGGAAACTAAAGGGGTGCCCATCAATTGGGGAATGGCTAAACAAGTTGTGGTATATGAATGTAATGGAATATTATTGTGCTATAAGAAATGAGGAGGTGACGGATTTCATAATTTCCTGGAGAGACTGATGCTGAGAGAGAGAAGAGTAGAATCAGAAGAAATTTGTATACAATCACAGACATACCATATCTGTGATGACCAACTATGACAGACTGGACTCTTCTCAGCAATGCAGTGATATAAGTCAATCCCGAAAAACTCAAGAAAGAGAGAAATGCGCCATCCAGAGATATAGCTAGAAAGAACTGAGCCTGAATCCTGATGGAAGCAAACTAAATGATCTTTTTCTTTTCAAAAAAAAAAAAAAGAAAGAAAGAAAAGAAACCTGTGGTCCAGAGAATTTAAGAATTTGCCCAAAGTCAGATACTCAGTAAATAGCAGAGCTTGGTTTAGGATAAAAGTCACCTGACTCCTTTGTCCAGTCTCTAAACACTACACCACACTGCTGCCTCTGCTATTTTGGTTCTATCTGTCCAGTCAAGGAGAATGACCTTCAAATTAGCAAGGGCAGACCAAAAAGTTAAGTGGGAGCTGAAACGTACAGTAAGACCAAAAGATAACACCTAACTGCTATATCTCAGTTTGAGTCTGTTGACCAAAATGAATTATATGTCAGTATACTGAAACAACTTACAGTATGTTTACAACCGCTATTTCTCTTTGAATCCTTAACACGGTGTCTGGTACATACAAGCACAAGAACTCTGTCTCATATTTTACAGAAAACATTGAGGCCATTCACCTGAGCTCCTTTTCCCCTCTTCCTCATCTGTTACTCATGTGCCTTCTGTCAACTCTCCTCCTTCACATGAAGTGGCCTTAATTCTTACCAAGGCTAACCCTTCTAGCTGTTTAAGTGCTCCCACTCCATTTTCTCTCCTCCAATAGACTATTCCCTCTGTCATACCTACTCTTTCACTTATTTTTAATCTCTTACAAATACAGCCATGTCTTCCCCATCCTGAAAAAACCCTTACTTGATCCTTCCATCACTGCTAACTCTATCCTATATCGCTCCTATCCTATATCTCTCTTGCTCCTTGTCGCTAAACTCCTTGAAAAGTCATTTACAGTAGGTACTTCCACTCTCTCCTCTCACTTTCTTCATAACCCCTTAAGATCAGGCTTCCAGACTTATCATTCTACAGGAACTGCTCTTTCTAAAGTTAATAATGATCTCTTAGTTGCCAAATCCAAAGGCTTTTTCTCAATTGTCATTGTTCTTGACCTGCCTGCAGCCTTGGACAGTGCTGAGCCCTCTTTCCTCCTCTCCTCTCCTCTTCTGTCTAGGTCTAGGGACACCATTCTCTCCTTGTTCTCCTCCTGCCTTATCAGACCCCTCTTTCTCTGTCTGTTTTGCTGGATCTTCTTTTAGATTATGACTTTTAATTGTAAACATCCCTCAGGGTTCTGTCTGGGGCCCTCTTCTCTCCTCCCTTTATGCTACTTTGTTTGGTGATTTCATCAGCTCCCATGGCTTTAATGCTGATACTTCTCAAGTCTACTTGTCCTGCCCCAGTCTCTCTGCTGATCTCTTATCTTGCATCTCCAACTTTCTTTCAGGCATCTCCAACTGGATCTCCAGAAGACATCTAAAATGGAATGTGTCCAAAACAGATCTCGTTGTCCACCCCACACCCCCAAGCCTTTCTCCCTATCTTCCCTATTACTGTAAAATGTAACACCACAGTGCAGAGACACAATACATACAAACCTGAATCTGTATAGCACATACATTCAGTTATTGTTTTCCAGCACACTTCACCATGCTGAGATACAATGCTGTTGATATCATGGTTTTCTTTTACTTCAAACCCAAGTCTGCAAACCATGTCATATACTGGGGGAGACAGGCATGTAGTGATGGAGTCAGTTATTAACATCTGGAATACAGGGCATAATGAACACTTGTTATGATGAAGATAAAAAGAAAATAAATATAAAGTTATACAATAAATAATGTTGGCTTTAAAAAGACAGAAAGGGAAAAGAGTAAATGTTTTAAAATTTAGATAAAATATAACTAAAATATTAATTTCTGAAGATATTTTACCTAAGATCTAAAAGTATTTTTATAGAACGTAACAAAGCATTTCTATCAATGCATCTTTAAAATGCCCTTTCTTTTAAATAAAGCACAGTGAACTGTATAAGAAGGTGCTTAAAAATGTTGAACTGAATTCAATATTCCTGAACTTCCATTTCCTCTTCTATAAAATTAAGACAATAACATCACTTACTTCACAGGGCTTTTGTGAAGATTAAATAAAAAATCAACCAAACATGTAAAGAGCTTTTCAAACCTTAATAAGCATCTTCTTTCCATAGGTAGGGAAAATTAAATGCAATAAATTAACATGAAGGCATGAAGCAAAATTAAAAGATTCAACAATCAATCAGCCAGCAAATCAAAATATAGTTCTATTCTTGTCTTCATTAAATCTTAGACCTTCATGAAATACTCATGACATATCAAAGTCATTTCTAGTATCTGCTTACAAGTCTTATTCTGAGCATTAGACATGGGATTCCAATTTTAATGTATGTACCTACTGGATGATTTTAAATGTGACTGATGAACCACAAGAAACAATAATAGTAATTCACATTTACATGTATTTTATAAAACATTTTCCTAATAACAACCCTATGAGGTTAGTAATAAAAATATTACCTACAATTTTACAGATAACTAAACAAAAGCTCAGAGTTTTTAAGTAATAGAAGTGGTACAACTGAGAATGAAATGACATTTTATGTAATTAGTCCTTAAGACAAATATACATATATGAATATACAATACACACACATAGTTGGCAGCCTACTTTAACATAAATTATGATCTTTTTAAAATTAAAAAGGATTTTTAAAAACTATGTAAAGTGGTCATACAACCAACCAATGTCATTTGTTCATTCATTCAAGTGTAAGTGCCAGGATGCAAAAAACAGTCTTCTAGCTACAAACCCTGCGTACTTTCCACTGAACCAAATGGGATTCTCTTCTCTGTATGAAATACACAAAGTTCTCCTGTTTCCATTCCCAGACAGTATCTTGCTCTTCCTCCCAAATAAAAATCAATCTTTATTAAAACCAATAATAAATATTTCTAGAAGGCAAAATGTGCTTCGTCCCATGGTTATTTGTACTTTAAAAAGGGTCTCCTGCAGAAAAGTCTTCAAAACCCACAAAATTAAAATTATAAGACTGAAATAGCAGGTAGTAGGGTTGATGTTTAGGGGCAGAGAAACATCAGTTCAACTCACCAAATATTTATTAAGCACCTACAGCATTGTGCTAGTGCATAGGATACAGACAGAAAAGAAAACCATTCCTGATCCTTGCCTACTAGGGCAGAGTCTGGGAATGGTAGGTTTTATTGAGGAGTGAACTTCCAACACAGCCCTTCTACTCTGGAAGGAAAGGAGAACCTAGGGTGCCTAGGACTTGCCCCAAGCCTCTCCTATCTGTACATTTCAAAAATAGGGGCTAAGGCAGGGAATGTACTGAAGAAGGCTGCCCTAACCCTGTCTCCTCCTCACCTCCAAAACTTGGAATTTGCAGAGTATATTCCCAAAGTTAAGAAGCATTTATTACAAAAAAAAAGGGGGGGGGGGGAAACGTCCCTGCCCTCAAGGAACTCACAGTCTCATAGAAGAGAACATGCAAGCAACTACTTACAAACAAGATATGTACAGCATAAATAACTGGTGGTAACCTAAGGCGGTTGGTAAATATTTACCTCATTTTGGTGTACGAGATCACCTACCTTACCACCCCTAAAGCCACAACACATGCACACTTGTGTAGTAACAGTGTAGTAGATAACGTATATATACTGGAATATACATACATGTATATGTGTGTTAATCTTACAAGGGGCAGTAAATTTTAGAAAATATATACATATATACAATATGTGTATATATATTTATAATTATACGTGTATATTCCAAGATTTGCTGCTCCCTGTAAGGTCGATACACACAAATATAATTGATATGTAATGCATATGTACGTATACTGGTTACATATAATATACACATGTATGTGATAAATACATATACATATACACATGCTATATATGTATGTATATTTGTGTATATACGTATATACACACACATTTATTTTAAACCTGTCTCCTTCCTTCATTAGCACGGAAAATCCTTGAGGACAGGAACGGTACTTCTGCTTTTAGCACAGTCTGGCACATAATCAGCCCTTAATAAATGCCCGCTGGCTTCCTGCTTCAGGCCCCCGAGCACGCCTAAGCAAATCTCTTGGAAGGAAGAAACTCCACCATCCACTAGCTACAGTAGTCCTGACTTCAATTCAATCGATACTGATTTAAGCCCCTCCTGGATTAAAAGCATCCCAGCTCTCCAAAGGATGTCTAAAGAGCAAGGGGTTCGTGAAGATGGAAAAAACTGTCGAGTTTTCACTGGATTCTCAATTTCCTGATCCCTCCTCTAGACTCTCGACCAAGAATACTTAACTTGGGATCCACAAACCCTCCAAATGGTCCGTGGGAGATTTCGGGGGATCCCGAGAACAAGGAAGGAAAAGAAAAACAGCACTGACATCTTTATTTCCACTGACCTCTAAGTGAAATCTAGCATTTCCTTCCATCGTGCATCTCAAAACGTCATTATTTTGAGGAGGTTTTCACAGGCTTCATCAGACTGTCAGAATGATGACATGACCCAAAAAAGGGGAAGAGCCGGCGCGGTAAAACGCAGACTGGTCGCCGCAAACACATACTCCTGGGCTGACCAGAGGGAGCTTAGGGAGCAGCAATACCAGGAGATGCCAAATTCGCTACGGCCAGGGTTTCGAGATGGTTTCTCAATCCCCGGATGACCACACCACTGGACGTAAGCCACCAACCGCCAGATCCATCGCTGTACTACACACAGCCACACCGGCCCCAAGAGCCCTGGATGCTCTCGCGAGACCAACCTATTTCGCAGTCGAGCTGTGTCTCCTTCCCCTTTTTCGCTCCAACACTTCCGGTTTCCGGTACGAAGCTAGGCGGGCGTGATGACGTAGTTCTGCACCGTCTCTCCGGTTCCTCGCGCCTCGGGAGCACGTGATCAGTCACTTTGCTTTCCCCCGGCGCGTGCTGGGCGTTATTGCCCAGTTACCTGGCTTCCTTACTAGCCGGTTTCCCCACTACCTCAGAGGGAAGGTCGCGGGGCTGCTGCCAGAAACCGGGCTGCGTCAGGATGGCAAGGAGGAGGCGTTGGCTGTAAAACAGACCTGCCTGGCAGCGGCTTAGGAGAAAGAGGAGGAAAAGCACCATGGAAAAACGAAGCCTCCCTTCCTCCACTACCCCTACGTCTGCCGGCCCAGGCGTGAAGGCCCCGGCAATGCCAACGCTGGCGTCCGGAACCCCTGGGCCCCAGGCCAAGAGAGAGCGAAGGCCCAGCATGTTTGAGAAGGAGTCAGTGAGTGTGATAGCAGAGACTGAGACCCGCCCCGCAAATGAATAGGGTGCCTTCAGTATCCTCAGCTCTGAAAGGAGGGACTGATTTAGATGACTTCTAGGCTTCCCTCCAGCTCGACATAATTTTATCCCATCCACAGCTTCCAGAAGCCACCCTACTAGTGGGAATCAAAGGAAATTATGTAAAATGTTTTACTAACTTCAAAGTGCTATGTAAATGTTTCTTTTTATCCTGACTGATAACCTTAATTATTAGGCAGTTTGGTCCCCATTATAGTTATATCTCTAGGGAGATTTGCATTGTAATCTTGAAGCTAAGTAAAGCAAATCAAATCCGCTTTCTGCAGGATAGCCCTTCTAGTACTTGAAGAGAGCTAATGCTATTTAATAAAGCCCCTTTTTCTCCAGTCTTTAAACCTCTCTGTTATTCAGACACATTTTTCAGTTCTCACCATTTTGGATAACCTCTGCCAAATGCACTGCCATTTGTCAGGGCCCTTTTAAAACTTTAGTATGGGGAACTAAACAGGGTATGCTTGTCTCACCAGTAGATATCTTCTGCCATTTGGGTGAATTGAGATGTAGATGTGACTGGAAGTGTAAATATCATTAGTTACACTTTTGTAGATGAGAAAACTGAGTCCTGGACAGATTAAGAATTTCCCACGGTCACACATAATAAGTAACAGAAGCAAGATTCAAAACTAGGGCCCCTGTCTTCAAATCCAACACTTATTATATATAGTATTTTAATATTTATAGCTGCCACATTCCACCATTCATTCATCAAGTGTTAAATGCCTCCTATAGGCAGAAACTAGGGATATAAAGAAAATACACCCTGCCTTCAAGTAGCTTACATTCTTGTGAGTGCAAAACAGAAGTGGAGGTAAGGGAGGAGAGAATTCTCAGTATGAGGGACAACAGATACAAAGCAGGGCCTGGAGATAAAATGTCAACTAAGGGAAACAACAAGTAGCCCTGGTTGGCTGAAATGGCAAGTGTGTGAAAGGAAGTAATGTGAAATCAGTCTTGAAAGAGATATCTGAGCCACAGTGTGAAGGAAGTCAACGTCATTTAGAGCTATTTTTATTTTATCTTTCTAGCTATAGGGAGTCACTGAACCTTCTTGATCAGAGGAGTGATATGGGCAGTCCTAGGCTTTAAGAATATCAATTTGTCAGCTGTATGGAGGATGGATTAAAGAAGATTAGAAGCAGAGAGACCTAGTAAGAGGCCATTGCAGTAGTCTGGTGAGATGATGAAGGCCTGAACTGAGGTTTTGGTGGTATAAGTAGAAAGAAAGAAATGTCTACAAAAGATGTGGCTTTGTTTGACCCTCTGTGTCTAGATCTTGCTGTGTCTTACACTGTATCTCTGTGACACTTGTGTCTGTGATTACGTATCCACCTCTCTGTAATACGAAAGCAACAAGCTGTAGCAAAGTCAATCAACAAGTATTTATTAAGTGCTTAATGCGTGCCATGCACTGTGTATACAAAGAAAGTAAGAAAAACATGGTCCCTGCCTTCAAGGAGCTTACATTCTAATGGAATAGACAACATGCAAACAGTTGGTCGTACAAGTTCTATACAGTGTAAGTGGAAGGTAATACCAGAAGGAAGGCAGTGGTTACAGGCTGGGAGAGGGGACTGGGAAAGAATGAGGGATTTGAACTGAGTCATGGAAGCCAGAAGGCAGAGATGATAGAATAGGACCTTATAGACATGGGAGTATCTTACATGGGGAATAGCAAGAAGACCTGTGTTTGACTGACTCAGAGTATGTAGAAGAGAGTAAGATTTTGGAAAGGTGGTAAAAGGATGAGACTTCAAAAACCGATCAGATTTTATATTTGATGCTAGGAGTGATAGGTAGTCATTAGAGTTTATTGACTACATGGGCAGCAGTCATATTTGCAACTAAGGAAAATCATTCGGGTAGTCATATTTGTGGAAATCATTGAGTTGGGTTTGGGAAAATTATATTGGATTTGGGAAAATCATGTTGGAGTGAAGAAAGAAACCTGATTTAGGTAAATCAATCTTACAGGAGTCTAAAAGAGAGGTGTTGAGGGCCTATATACTAAGATTATGCCTATTTAAGGGGACAGACGTAGGCTTATGCCAGAGATGTAAAGGTAGAAATGGAAAGAGTGCTGAATTTGATATTAGAGAATATAGATGCAAGTCCTGTTACTACTACTTATTACCTAACTACTTTAGGCAAGACAAAACTTAACTCTGGGATATCCTAATCTTTTTATTCAATGAGGGAATTCAATTCTAGATCTATTATTCTAGCCACACTTCTCTCATTCTAGACTCTGTTTCTTTGGCGTCATTATTCTACTCATATCAGGGTTTAGGGGGAGTTTAGGTATGTTAAATTCAAGATGTCTTTAGGACATCCAACTTGAAATATCTGATAGGTAATTGGTGATATGAGGTTGAACCTTGGGGGAGAGACTGTGGTTGGATATATAAATAAATCTATGAGTTATCAACATAGAGATGATAGTTAAACTCATTGCAGTTGATGAACTTACAGAAAGAAAGAGTAAGGGTTCTTAATCTTTTCTCTGTCATGGATCCCATTGACAGTTAGATAAAGCTTATGGTCCCTTTCTCAGAATAATGTTTTTTAAATGCATAAAATAAAGTAAATAGTATTGCAGAAGAATCCAATTATATTTAATAGTTACCAAAATACTTTTTTTAATGTTAAGAACCCCAGGAATAAAGGAAAAAGAAAAGAGGACCAGGACAGAAGCTTGGGTAACACTCACCATTAGAGAGCTTGATATGGATGATGAGCCAGCAAAGTAGATCGAGAAAGAATAGGTAGCAGTTGGACCAGGAGAGAGAAGAAATGTCACAAAAACCTAAAGGGGAAAGAATATCCAGGAGGAAAGGGTAGTCAGTTGTATCAGTTAAATCAAGAAGGATAAGGACTAAGAAAGAACCTATCGGATTTGGCAATTAAGAGATCATTGATAACTTTGGAGAGTAGTTTGGTTTGCGTTATGAGGTTAAAAAATCCAGATTTCAGAAGGTTGAAGAGTGAGGGATTGAGAGGAAAGGAAGTGGAGACAGTGAATACAAACAACTTTTTCAGGAAATGTAACTGAGGAGAGGAGATAGAGGCTCACCAAAAGAGTGTAGGGAGGATGAGCTCAGGACAAAATCTAGGGGTAGAATTATAGATAGAGTAGCATGTAGATAATAATCCTGCAAAGGTTCCTAAGGAACAGTTAGGTAGGTAGGAGGAGGACCAGAAGAGAACGAAGTCAGGAAAATCCAAAGGAGAAAGTGTCTGTCTAGGAGAAGAGTGGTAAAGTGTCACCTTGCTACAGAGAAGTCAAGAAGTATGAAACCTAAGAACAGAAAAAAAAAAAATCAGTTTGTGTCTGTTAACAGATCATCGGTAACTCTTAGGAGAGCAGTTTGATTTGGATGAGATCAGTAGCCAGTTTATAAGGAATTGAGAAGTGGCTAAGAAGAGACAAAGGGGCAAAAATAAGAGTAGACATTTCCCCCTAGGAATTTAACTTGGGGGATGAAAGCTTGAGGAGATAAACTTTCAAGTGAGGAATTTTAAGAATAGAAGACTAATGAGAATGTAGATAGCAAAAAATGAACCGAAAGAAAGGGAGAGCTTGAAGATTAGAGAGAGTGCTCGCCAGTGAGATCTAAGGATATATATAGAGAGAGAAGAGGTGGCCTTTGCTAGAAGAGCCACCTTTTCGTAAAACTGCTTTACTAGAGTAAAGTAGGAAGGAACAGAGATGGGGATGATGTCATGGGATGACGTCATGTGTGAAGTGGGAAAGTTGAGGAAGTTTGTAGCAAATTCTGTATTCTCAATATAGTATTAAATTGAAGATCCTCTGCTTACGGGGTCTAGGGAAGGAGTGATGTGGAAGGTTTAAAGACAACCATTTGGGGGAGTACAGTGAAGGCCTAAAGCAATTGTCTTGATGTTCTGAGGGTCCAGTTGGGTTAGATAACACAAATTTGGAATGGAGTCAGTGGTAGGTGACTTTCTACAGAACTATTCAGCAGTGGAAGAGACAAAAGGCTGAAGAATAATTCAAGAGTGAAGTTTAGTGATACATAATCAGTGATAGAGCAAAGGGCTCCAGAGGAGAAGCTCTAAGGTTAGGAGATTAACTCTAAGGTCAGGTTTGAGAAGAAGGGAAAGTAAAGACCAGGGAAGAGATGATGGTTTGAAATATGTTCTCTTTTCTTATCTCCTTCACAAGACTTCTCTTCTTCAGGGTTTAGCTAAGGTGCCACCTTATCCCCCAGTTGCATGAGTTATTGAATCGAATTTTTATAGGGCAGTTTGTCTGGAACTTTCCTTTGCCTTCATCTCAACTGATGTCAGAATAATAATAACTGCCATTTATATAGCACTTTAAGATTTGCAAAGCACTTTACATATGTTAATCTCATTTGAACCTCAAAATCTCTTTGAGGTAGGTACCCTAGCTTTACTGTCCCCATTTTACAGATTAAGAAACTGAAGTTTAGAGCATTTAGTAGCTTGTTCTTGGCCTTAGTAAGTTTTAGAGGCAGAATCAGAAACTCAACTAAGAAACACTGAGCCATACTAAAATATATTTTTGGCCTCTTTTTCAGTATGCACAAATCTTACGGGAAAGACTCAGAGAATCGATACATGATGTTCTATATGTTGAACCTCCATTTGATGAATCAATTGCTGATATAGGTAAAGATCAGTGGAAGACAATGGGAAAAGTAAAATATGCTAACACATATAGAATGGAGCCATACAGGAAATTCCAAGCTCAGATAGTACAAAGAAAAGTTCAACAGATACTATCGGTTAGAGCAATATATTTCTTCTAAAATATTTGATGATAAGATAGATTTCTACAATAAGATGGCTTTTTATGTACTAATTATCTCTGAGAAACTTAAAGTATATTACCGAATGTTACTGTCACTGCTCTGACAAACACAGTAGATTGTACTTTTATTACAATTTACCCTTTTTCACATAAACTGTTGTTTAATCCTACTTTTCATATTCTGTACTTATTACCTAATTGATTTTTTAACCTACATGCAAGAGATTTATTTTCATTAAGTTTCATGCTATTAAATTTGGGTTATAGCCCTTTAAGATCTTTGGGTAACCCCATTTTGTCATCCAGTGTATTAGATATGCTTTCTAGCATCACATGATCATGAAATTTGATAAACACACCAACTATGCTTTCATCCGAGTCATAAATAAAAAATAATTAGGACTAAGGACAAGTTCTTTTGGGGCCCTCCACTGGAAACTTCTCTCAAAAGTGACTTTGAGATATTAATGATTATTCTTAGGGTCTGAACATTCATCTACTTCTGGATCCACTTAATTATACTATCATCTAGCCCAGTTCTCTCCATCTTACCCACATGTCAAATTCCATGTATTCTATGTCTGTTGCATTTCCCTGATTAAGTCAGTCATGACAGTCTAGTAACCCTGTCAAAAAGAGGTGAGGTTTGTCTGATGGGACCTATTTTTGATAAAGCTATGCTGATTCTTAGTGATCACTGTTTCCCTTTCTGAATGTTCACAAACTATGCCTTAAATAATACATTATAGAATGATAGTTCCTATGTATGCCAGTAATTGGAGAATGTTAAACAAATCGTGGTTAATGAATCCAGTGGAATATTATGTCATAAGAAATGAAAAATACAAATACAAAGAAACACAGGAAGAATTATCCAAAATTATGCTGAATAATAATAATGGTTGTATTTATATATCACTTCAACATTTATAAAGCACTTTACATACATTATCTCTGAGGTCATTGCCTTTAAGATAAGGAAACTGAGGCTTATAGATTAGAATGACTGGAGTAAGATGACATACCAGTTAATATTTGAATCAGGATTGGAAGCCCCTGCCATCTGAAGGACATGGGGGGGCTATGTAAATGTTAGCTGTTAATATCACTATTGTTATTATCATCATAATTCTATTACATTCATGTACCACAGTTTCTTTAGTCATTTCCAAATCAATTGGCATCTTTTTTATTTTCCAATTCTTTGCTATCACGAAAAGTGCTGCTATAAATATTTCATTGTATATAGGAACTGTATCAAAGGCCTCCTTGGAGTATAAGACCAGTAATTAAATCTCTGGGTCAGAGTGTATGGACATTTTAGTCCCTTTATTTGAATAATCCCAAATTGCTTTCTAAAATGATTATACCAATGCAAAGCTCCACCAAAAAATGTACTGTAGTACTTTTTCTCTTCTTTGCCAATTAGAAGGGTATGAGGTGAAACCTCAGGGTTATTTTGACTTGCATTTCTCTTTTTTTTAGTGATTTGGAACATTCTTTCATGTTAATAGTTTGCTAAATGGCTTTGGGGCATGTGTGTCTCTGTCTATCTAAAACATATATACATTTTAATCATGTATTGATCTTTAACACCAAGCTCTTGTCAAAGGAACTTGATAAAAGAATTTTTTCCCCATCTTACTGTTTCCCTTCTTATCCTAGGTGCATTAATTGTGTCTGTGCAGAAGCTTTTCAGTTTCATGTAATCAGATTTTATCTATTTTATCTTTTGTGATTGCCTCTCTCTCTTGCATGGTTAAGAACACATCCCCTACCCACAGCCCTCGCTCCTCTCTTCTATCTGTGGCAGTGGGCGGTTTCTCCTCCTCTGTGCTCCATTTTATCTTCTCTCTTTGCTCGCCAAACGGTGTGTGGAGCTTCGCTACTCAATCCCTTTAGGTTGTTTTTTTCTCCCTTTCTAGCTCTTTACGTGCCCCCCTTCTTTTTTTCTTTCTTCCCCTTTCATCCTGTGACCCCCCGCCATAAATGAGGAGTATGACGTGATCGTGCTGGGCACCAGCCTCACGGAATGCATACTTTCTGGGATCATGTCAGTTAATGGAAAGAAGGTCCTTCACATGGATAGAAACTCCTATTATGGAGGTGAAAGTGCATCTATTACACCACTCAAAGATTTATACAAAAGGTTTAATATACCAGGATCACTACCAGCCTCAATGGGAAGGGGAAGAGACTGGAATGTGGACCTAATCCCCAAATTCCTTATGGCAAATGGTCAGTTGGTTAAGATGCTGCTTTATACAGAAGTCACCCGATATCTGGACTTCAAAGTAACAGAAGGAAGCTTTGTCTACAAGGGAGGGAAAATCTACAAAGTTCCTCCCACTGAGGCAGAAGCCTTGGCATCTAGTTTGATGGGGCTGTTTGAGAAACGTCGGTTCAGGAAATTCTTAGTATATGTTGCCAACTTTGATGAAAAAGACTCCAGAACTTTTGACGGTATTGATCCTAGGAAGACTACAATGCAAGATGTGTGCAAGAAGTTTGATTTGGGCCAAGATGCCATAGATTTCACTGGCCATGCCCTTGCCCTTTATAGATCAACCATGTTATGAAACCATATAGCGACTCTTTGGCAAGATATGGCAAGAGTCCATATCTTTATCCACTCTATGGCCTTGGAGAGCTGCCCCGAGGATTTGCAAGGCTAAGTGCCATTTATGGAGGTACCTATATGTTGAACAAGCCAATTGAAGAAATCATTGTAAAAGATGGACAAGTGATTGGTGTGAAATCTGAAGGAGAGATTGCCCGTAGCAAGCAGCTCATCTGTGACCCTAGTTATGTAAAAGACAGAGTAAAAAAGTAGGCCAGATGATCAGAGTTATCTGTATCCTAAGCCACCCAATTAAGAACACCAATAATGCCGATTCATGCCAGATCGTCATTCCACAGAACCAGGTCAACTGGAAATCAGATATCCACGTTTGCATGATTTCTTCTGCACACAATGTGGCTGCACAAGGAAAGTACATTGCCATTGTTAGTACTACTGTGGAAACCAGAGAACGTGAGAAAGAAATCAGACCAGCATTAGAACTTTTGGAGCAGATTGAACGGAAATTTGTTAGCATCAATGATCTGTATATTCCAACTGATTCGGGAACAGAAAGTCAGATCTTCATTTCCCGTACTTACAATGCTACAACTCACTTTGAGACAACTTGTGACAATATTAAAGACATATACAAGAAGATGACAGGGTCTGAGTTTGACTTTGAAGAAATGAAACAAAAGAAAAATGACATTTATTGGGAAGACTAATAGTAGTAATATGCTAATATCCAATTAGGAGAAATTTAAATTTCAGCTAATACAGAGTTATATCAAGAACCTAATGAACATTATATGAAATCAATATTGTATGGCCTGCTTTTGTAATCACTTCTTTGAGATTGAAGAGTACTATGCCCCTAAATGTTCCCCTCTATTCCCCCTTTTAATATCATGTATTACTGTCTTTCTCTTGGGTTGACTGTCTAGAAGTGATAGATTGCTAACATTATGTTCAGTTTCCCTGTGTGTGTATGTGTGTGCATGTATGTCTGTGTGTTTTTAAGGGAAAGCACAGTTTAAACATATACTCACCGAGGCAGACAAACAGAACTTGATACAGTATTTGTATCTTTTAATAGCATAGCCTTTTCAATTGTATGCTTATTGGGTTCTTGTTGATTCTATAAGTTCATGTGCTATCTGTTCTCTTAAACATTAGGAAAACTAAATTGAACACTCCAGTGTTGGGAAGCATCCCTTCAAGTCTCATAACCTTTGGTTTTTGTCTCATGTCAAGTATTATGACAGTGTCCAAATATAGTAATTAGTTATGGGCACAGATTTCTAACCCAGCTTTAGCTTTTGAAACAGTTTACATAATTTAGGAGAGGCTTGTGTGCCTAAAAGCTCTTTTGGTGTTTTAATCTAATAAAAACTAATTTTTTTTAAAAGTAGCAATAGCAGGCAAAATGTGAAAGTACCTTCTATCCCCTTAGCTTTTTGGATGAACCAAACCACAAATGCAGTATTAATTTGACAAAGCCTCCCAAGTCCATGATGTTTCATAAAATGGCTCTAAATGATTTCTGTACTGCAAAGTAAAGCCAAATTCTGGAAACCAAAAAAAAAAAAAAAAAAAGAATATGTCCCCTAAACTATATGAACACAGTTACAAAATACTTTTTACACAAATACAGTCAGATATAAACAACTGGAAAAATATTAATTGCTCATGGGAAGCCCAAACCAATATAATAAAAATGACAACTCTACCTAATTAATTTATTTATTCAGTACTATACCAATCAAACTAACTAAGATTATTTTATAAAGCTAGAAGAAGATATTTCCTGCCCATAGCCATGAGAGATATATAATGAGCTTCTCTCCTAATTTTTCATACTATGATCTTTAATGTTAAGATCACATATCCACTTAGTATATCTTGTGAAATATAAGTTCTTGGCTGAAGGCCTAATTTTTGCCATTCCTATTGTCCCAGCAGTTTTTCTCAAATATAGAATTCTTTTTTTCCTAAGCAATTTGTATTTTCTACGTTATTGAATACTAGGCTATTAAATTCCATTGTTTCTGATTCTCCTTTGTCTGGTCTGTTCCATTGAACTAACTCTCTGTTCTTAAAATAATACCAAATTATTCTGATGACTGATGCTTTATAGTAAATTTAAAATTTGGAAGTGCCATTCTACCTTCATTCCCTACCTCTTTTGACCATTTCCCTTGTTATGTTGTAAATCTTTCACTTTTCCAAATGAATTTTGTTGTTGTTAATGAGTTTTGTTTTTTTTGTTTTTTTTTTTGTTGTTGTTGTTGTTTTTGCGCTTTCTCAATGAGTCAGGGAGGGGAAATGGGAGAATAAGAATTCAGAACTAAAAATAAAATGGAATTTTAAAAAATAACACCAAATAAAAGCACTTTTTGATTAAAAACTCTGACATATATGCTTGATTCAAGCGTAGGCTGTATCTTTGGATTGGGTCCCATATAAAGATAAGCACAATAAAGTTCACTGGGCAGAGCCTAAAATTAAAATAATGAAACTAGTATGTTGAATGGAGGTGTAACAGTGTATGGAGTACTGAGTCTAAAGTGAAGGCTAAGAGTGCAAATACAGCTTCAGACATTTATTAGCTATATGACCCTGCGTAAATTACTTAACCTAGCTGCCTCAGTTTCCTCAGCTGTAAAATGGGAATCATAATAGCACCTACCTTACAGGGTGGTTGGGAGTATCAAATGAGATTTGTAAAGCACTTAAAACAGTACTTGGCACATAAATGTTGTTGTTGTTTGTCCTTCATTCTCCAAGAGGATCAATGACATCAGGAAAAGGATGTCTTGACTTGTAAATGAATTGAATTTAAGTGAAACAGGGCTATGCAAAGTCACCATCTTCCCTCTCTCTTCCAGAGCCATCTGGGTCCAGGAGCAAGACATATTTCAGGAAGACTAGAGATGGCCCCTGACTGTAGTGAGAGACTATTTAAGCTAAGGTTTTTCCCAGGTCTCAGTTTGTCTTGAGGCAATACCTATTTAGGGATTAAGACTAGATAGGCAAAAGAGGCCTCTCACCTACTCCCCAAAAAAAAAATCAATCTGGGGGCGGCTAGGTGGCGCAGTGAATAGAGCGCCGGCCCTGGAGTCAGAAGGACCTGAGTTCTGAGCCGGCCTCCAACACTTAATCCACACAAACAAAAACCTAGCCCTGTAACCTTGGGCAAGTTACTTAACCCCAAATGCCCTAAAGGGGCAGCTAGGTGGCGCAGTGAGTAAGAGCTCGGCCTCGGAGTTGAGATGACCCGAGATCAGATCTGGCCTCAGAAAATGAGCACCCACACATAAATAATGACTAGCCGCGTAACCATGAGCAAGTTACTTAACCCCAATTGCTTTAAAAAAAAATCAATCTGGGAGGGAAAGACCCTCTGGTTCTAGCAGAACAGAAATGATTGCCATTTACACTTACTCTGAGCCATCAAAAACTAACAATGACCAAATGAAACTTGAGCTGGGACTTCTTATTGGCCAGTCAGTGAAAGACAGAGTGAATTGGGTTGAAGGCATACTCAAATAGCTTCATACCTGGCACATAGTCGATATATAGTAAATGCTTATTCTCTTCTCTTTTTGTGTACATTTTTAAAAGTAAGCTGTTTAAAATTATTTTTACATATAATCTCCTCAATATTCTGCTTTTTATATGGGAATATCCTTTTTAATGTTAAATTCAGAATTTAAAAACATGATTTTTTTAAAATGGTGAATAAATTGTTTATTGACTTTCCCAATTGAATGAAAGATTCTTGAGGATAGGTATTGTTTCCTTCTGTATATTTGTGTCACTAGCATCTAGCACAGTGTTTGGCATGTAATAGCTACTTAATAAATGATTAATAGATTAAATAGATCATGTTGACATAGTTATAATATTGTACAAAGCACATTCTCATTCCTATTCTAATTTACTGTTAAACTTTTCTGCAACCAGTTTATTATTGTCTTCTAATATTGGTAATCATTCTGTGTTGTTGTTTTTTCTGGTTTACATCATTCATTTATGCCAGATTTTGAGTTACAAATTTTCTCCCCATTTTTCCCTTACCCACCACCCTAAAATAGCAGTCCCATAGGGGATATTGGAGGAGGGATATACCCTCCTCCAATCTGCTCTCTCCCATAACTTCCCCCATATGCCCTTCAACTTTTCCAGTAGGGCATGGTGGATCTCTATGCCCCAATGCCTGTATGTCTTATTTCCCAATTACATATAAAATAGTATTAATAATAGTGTATATATATATATATATTTGTAAACATTTGGTTTTAAAACTTTGAATTCCAGATTCATTCTCTTCCTTGTCACCCACCCCCACTGGGAAGACAAGCAATTCAATATAGGTTGTACATGTGTAGCTAATGCAAAACATTACCATAGTAGATATATTGTAAAAGACTGTTTATATTTCCCTCCCTCCTATCCCACCTCCCACTTGTTCTATTCTATACTTTGGTCCTGTCCCTTTTCAAAAGTGGGTGCTTCCCACTTGCCTCCCCCCCAGCCTCCCTCCCTTCCATCATCCCCCCTCTCATCCCCTTCCCCCCTACTCTCCTGTATGGTGAGATACCCTATTTCATGTGTATGTCATTCCCTCCCTGAGCCAAATTCAATGATTATAAGGTTGACCCATTCCCTTTTGCCTTCCTGTTCTTCCCCTCCATTGTAACCATTTTCTCTTCCCTCTTCTATATGAGATAGTTTACCCCATTCTGTCTCTCCCCATCTCCTCTCATATTCCTCTCTCACCTCTTAATTTCACTTTTTAAGTATCATCCCTTTCTATTAAATTGGTCCTGTGCCCTCTATCTATGTATGTCTGTAAGCATATATACACAGATTCACATATATATTCATATGCCCATATACCCTCCAATATAGACTCTGTGTGTATGTGTGTGTGTGTGTGTGTGTGTGTGTGTGTGTGTGTGTGTGTGTATTTCTGTTCCCCTCAACTGTTTTCATACTGAGAAAAGTTTCATCAGTTACAATTATTTTTCCATGTAGGAATGTAAATAGTTCAACTTTGATAAATTCCTTATGATTTCTTTTCCCTGTTTACCTTCTCATGCTTCTCTTGCTTCTTGTGTTTGAATGTCAAATTTTCTATTCAACTCTGGTTTTTTCTTAAAGAATACTTGAAAGTCCTCTATTCCACTGAATGGCCATATTTTCCCCTGAATCATGATACCCAGTTTTGCTGGGAAGGTGATTCTTGGTTTTAATGCCAGCTCCTTTGACCTCCAGAATATCATATTCCAGGTCCTTCAATCCCTCAGTGCCAGATCCTGTGTTATCCTGATTATGTTTCCACAGTATTCAAATTGTTTCTTCCTGGCTGCTTGTAATAGTTTCTCCTTGATCTAGGAATTTTGGAACCTGGCTATAATATTCCTAGGAGTTTTCTTTTGGGGATCTTATTCAGGAGGTGATTGGTGGATTCTTTCAACCTCTAATTTGCCCTCTAAAACATCAGGGCAGTTTTCCTTGAGAATTTCTTGGAGGATGATTTCTAGGTTCTTTCTTTGATCATGGATTTCAGGTAGTCCAATAATTTTTAAATGATCTCTCCTAGATCTATTTTCCAGGTCAGTGTTTTTTCCCAATGAGATATTTCACATTGCCTTCTATTCTTTCATTTGTTTAGATCTGTTTAACAGCATCTTGATTTCTCATAAAGTCACTAGCTTCCATTTGCTCCAATCTAAATCTGAGGGAATGATTCTCCTCAGTGAGCTTTTTGAGATTCTTTTTCCATCTGGCAAATTTGGCTTTTTAAGGCATTCTTCTTCTTTTTTAGCCTTTTTTAGCTTCTTTTGCCATTTGAGTTAGTCTATTTTTTAAGGTGTTATTTTCTTCAGTCAGGCTGTTGACTCTTATTTCATAGTTTTCTTGCATCATTTTCATTTATCTTCCCAATTTTTTCTCCACTTCTCTTATCTGCTTCTTAAGGTCCTCTATGGCCTGTAACCAGCTCGTATTTTCATTTGAAGCTTTTGGTGCAGGAGTTCTGACTTCACTGTCTTCCTCCTGTTCCAGGCTTTGATCCTTTTTGTCCCCAAAATAGGAGTCTAATGTTGGATTCTTCTGTTTGTTTTGCTTCCTTTGCCTGGTCATGTTGCCACTCAATTACTTGATTTTGGGGCTTTTTGCCACAGTAGCACTCTGCCACCAGACAGGGGAATTTCCATCCCAAATGCTGGGGTTTTCTCAGCTGCTGAGGTATTAGTTGGGTGCCCTTTCTGAAGCCTCCCCAAGCTCTGGTAAACTGGTCATGCACCCCAGGACCTCCACCCTATACCACAATCCAGATCCAAGCAGGTTAAAGCAAGAGCGCTTACCCCTCAGACTGGTCTCTTGGTCCCCCTACAGTCTGCAGGCCAGGAGCTGAAGCTGCCAAGTGGCAGCAGCTGCACCAAAGTGTCTCAGTGGCTTCTCGCCCTGGGGGAAAAAGCCAACACACTCCCAACTACTGGGCCCCAGAGTCCACAGTGCACTGACCTCTTACTTTGTCTTTGTCATCTATGTGTTGATAATTCTGGAAACATCCACAGCTGCTATTGATCCCAGCCAGCTGCTGGTCAGGCCCGCCCTGGGGCTAAAACCTCTGGCTCACACAGGCCTGGGCTTGGCTCCCAGAGTGCTGTGCTGGCTCCTCCCTGCCAGCCAGCCAGGCTCTCCTCAGTGGGAGGTTAGCTTCTCTGTGTCATTTTATGGGTTCTCTAGCTCCAACGTTTGTTCAGATTCCCCTTTTACATGAATTGGGGAAGGTGGAAGCCGCAGCCCCAAGGAAGTCCTGTTTCTACCCTGCCATCTTGACTCCGCCCCCTCTTCAATCATTCTGTGTTTTAAAGATAAAATTAATTTATTTTTTGCAGTGATTGTGTTTGCTATGCCCAGTGCCTCTTCATCCTAATTTCTAAGCAAATATAAATTAGCTTAGAGGAGGCTTCTGAGTAATCAAAATCTTTTGCAACTTATTTCTTTTTCAAGTGTTTCTTTTCTTTTTGTTTGTTTTTGGTTTTTTTGGAGGGGGGAGGGCAGGGCAATTGGGTTTAAGTGACTTGCCTAAGGTCACATAGCTAGTAAGTATAAGTGTCTGAGACCCCATTTGATCTCAGGTCCTCCTGACTCCAGGGCTGGTGCTCTATTCACTTCGCCACCCAACTGTCCCTGCAACTTATTTCTTAATCCTTGAATCCAATGTGGTGAATTTACACTCAGAAAGTTCTCACTTTCTGAGAGAAAGGCTAGCTGCTGCCCCTTCAGAGTGTTCTAAAATACCACTGATCTTGAGATTCCTTTTCTCTAATTCTGTCAGCTCAATTTCATGCCAAATATTATACCCTCACCATTACCCACTAGTGCCCAGCACTTTCAGTTCCATTTAACCAGTTAGCATCAATTAACTTTTACATAGGGATATAAAGACACGTCAGAAACAAAAGTCCAAACAGTTCCTCCCATATATACACTTCTGAGGCACACTCTCCCCTTTACCACCTTAGACTCTGGGAGTGAGCATAAACTTAATTGTAACGTCTACAAAGCATTGATCCTGCCAAGTTCAAGTATAAATGTGGCATATCTGCTTGATGAACCCTTGTCTCAGCTATCACTGGGCTGGGTCCTGAACATTGCTCCTTACTTCTCAGAGTTTCCTCAGTGCTAAACCAGGTGCCTGCAGAATCCATCATGGACTTGTCTTCTGGACCTGGCAAAACTCTTAAACTATCACAGTCATCTCCAACCTCCTTCACCTAAAATGAAAGAAAGAATAGACACTGAGGCAAAGAACTAGTATTTGCACATCACATGTCAGTCTTGGTGGGGAGAGTCCAGGGCCTCCTGCCTTTTATAGAATTGCTTTTCACCAGAACTCTGACAGACTGGAAAAAGTGACATCAAGAAAAGGATGAGCTAGATTAGCACCCCCCAGGTCTGGCTATGTACTTGCAGGCAATTAAGAGGCTCCTATTTACCATGTGGTTAGCAGACCAGAACCAATTATAGAGTCTTAAGCTATTCATGCTCCAAAAGCTATCCACTACTATTACACATCATGATTCTCCAGAAGTAGGCTACACTAAGGGGACTGCTTCAAAGGTACTCTTGCTTACTTATAAGGACTTGTTTACACTCACTATGCACTCTCAGTTTAATGCTGGCTAAGGGCCAGACCCCCTGCTACACCAACATATTTTTTACTTTACCCTCCTGTACCTATTTTTTCATTAAAGTTATCAAATATCTAGGTATCAGTGGACTTGATTTGGAAGATGTTACCAAATTCTTTGTAGAGTTTCTCTGTTCCTTCAAACTCTGTAATTAATGTTAATACTTGAGATATAATTGTCTTGATTGTGGTCTTTTTGCTTATCTTTGTTATGAAACATACTAGGCAAGGTGAAACAATAGCACTTCACTATACTGACTGTGTCTGTATGGATATTGCTCAGTTCAGTTTATTTGCCTTTAGACAAAGTTCTCTTGCCAACAGTTAAATTAATTTTTGTAGACAGTCTAAAAAGTGTATAGTTTTTAACACTCTCTCATCTCTTTTATACAATCAGAACACTGTTAATGCTGAAATGAAAAAAAATGCATAAACAAGTTTGAGGGACATTTTGTGGGGGTTTAGGGTTTTTTCCTTATATTATGCATCAACAAGGGCAAAAAAATTCATTACCTAATGGCTAACCTGAAGATGGGTGTGTCTATGTATAAGCCAGTTCTTAGTAAACTTAATATGTTATATGTCATTAGAAACCCTTTCAGTTGGTAGAAACTGCCTTAGTTCTCATAATATAGTCACAACATAGCCAGGGTCACCTCTGTCTCATTAGAGGAGGACTTTTAAAGGAGAGCAGAGAGATATGTTTCCATTTTTTTTGTTTTAATTTGCAAAATTCTAATTTTTATGCTGAAAATTTTCAGATTGAAATTAAGGGTTGCTTTTTTTAAATTCTTTTAATAGGATAAACTTAACAATCTCAAGTATGATGAAAACACATTTTCTTCCTTGTCACTTGAACTGGCAGATCGTATATTAGCAGCTGTCAAAGAATTTGCTTTCTCTCGATACAAATTCATTATAAAAATAATACTTATTCAAAAAACTGGTCAGTCAATAAATGTAAGTATACATCTTATTGTTGTTTCAGCCACATGTGACTCTTCATGATCCTATCTGGTGTTTTCTGGAATGATTTGCCATTTCCTTCTCCAGCTCTTAAAGGCAGACAGGGTTAAGTGACATGCCCAGGGTCACAGAGCTAGTAAATATCTTTCTGACTCTCAACCTGGCATGCTATCCAATATGCCTCCTAACCTGCCCAGTTTATGCATCTCTAACACATTAATTTCTGTTCAAAATGATGTTCATTGAGAGGCCAGATGGCATAATAGATAGAGACCTGGTCTTAGAGTCAGGAAGACCAAAGTTCAGGGTCCTGCCTCTGAAACATACTATGTGATCTGAATCAAATGACTTAATCTCTTAGTGTCTCAGGCAGTTCTCTAATTCTAAAAGTAACAGAAGAATTGCTGATTTGCTTCAGTGAAACATGTTTCCACACTGAAATTCCCCATGCTGGTTAAAAATCATCATGTTTAGGTTATTTTAATGGCACTATATTAATGATATTATATTAATTAAATTATATATAATATTATATAAATTTTATTATATAATGTATAAATTAATGATATTACACAATTTTGAATCATCAAATGAAGATTATATAATTTTATTTAGGGAAATGCAAGATCCAACTTTTCTAGTTTGCAAGAGTTTATTGTTAAATTTTCAGGGTGACCATTTATACTAAATGCTTACACATTTGTAAGCAAACACTACAAGTCAGAGCATAATTTATCATTTTCTTTACTTCAAGACAAAGTGATAGAGAAAATATCAATAATGCAGATTAAACTCAAAAGTGTTTTGCACATTTTTTTCCTGGAGAGCCAGTTACATATTTACCATCATATCATTAGTTTATTTAATGATTTTAAGTGTATTTAATGCATTTCTTGAAAATAAGTAATCCATTTGGTTAACTCAGGCATCCCATTGTTAAATAAGGTTCATGATAATGCCCTATATCGCTTAATATTTAACACATTTTTATTGAGCACTTATTGTATGCAACTTAGTGTGCAAGGCACCAAGGAAGAACCAAAGAACATCCTGTTCTCATAAAATTTACATTTTAATTATGGAGGTGTTATGTGTGTGTAAATATATGTTAATATATATTATATATAATTCACATATATGCACACATAAACACATATGTACTTATATATACACAGATAATGTAACACTAGGCAAGTAAAATAAAAAATTGCTTATGGACAAATGTGTGTTTCAGGAACTGAGTAGAAAGAGTTTACTTCCACTTGCTGTGGTCTTTAAGCTTTTTATGTCATAGAAACCTTTGGCTATCTGGGAAATGATTGAAAGAACTAATACATTTCAGCTAGAGGTTAGCAAACATAAAGACGTGGTTTTTATTCACATCCAAGTTCACAAATCCCCTGAAATCTCTCCATAGGCCCCAGGGTTAAGAAGCCCTTATCTTGGAGTTTTTTGTGTTTTTTAATGAAATGGGTGATGTTGTAAAATGGACCTTCAGGAAAGATGAATTGGATTTGATTGAGTGAAGAAGAATCAAGATAATATAGTGTGAGGGATAACTTGCAGTGAAGTTTCCCCATTCTGAGCATCGTATGTACATTCTTATTACTTCCTTATATTTTGTAACTAAGTTCAGTATCGTTTCTCCATATATATATATATATATATATGTGTGTGTGTGTGTGTGTATATATATATATATATATATGTATATATATATGTCATTGTGTATTTCAAGGTAATGTAAGAGCTATTGAGTATTAATACAATTGATTGGATTAACTATTGAGACCAAATTAGAGATGTTTTTAGTTTGGGGAAAGGAATGGTAATGTGAGAAGTAGCAAAGGGTTAAGTTTCTATGGAATTGCAAGAATTGCTGAAACAAGACTACTGATAAAAAGTACCAAAGAAGTTGGGTTCCCAGTTCCTAGAGAACTCCTAGATAATACTAAAAATGAAATAATGTAGAATAAAAGGAACTGGCAGCAGCAGGTGGACTTGACCAAGGAAAAGCAGACAGCGGCCTTGGGGCACTCAGGCCCAGATAAGGAAACATCTAGGTTAGACTGAAAGGGGTTCAGTATTCTGAGTTTGTTACTGCGCTTGCATAGTGGACCTCATATATTATGTATGTTATCTAACAAAATTAGAGCCTCATTAGTAATAATTAGGTTAATGAATGGAGAGGTCTTTGCAATGATTGGTTGGCATTAATAACAAGACTGTGAACTTGCCTTACCAATCAATGGTAAGGTGGGACATTGGAGAAGGTGTGGAATTCCCACTTTAGGGCTTTATAATCTTGCTTTTGCCTTCTGTAGTGCTCTCCTCCCTTCTGACTTTCTTGTTGGATTTGGGGACGCCCTTTCTCAAGAAAGATAATAATAAAGTTTTTGCATCTACTTTGAGAAGTGTCTGAGTCATTTTGGGTGAGTGGTCTTCTGACCCATGCAATAGTACCAATTGTGAAAATAATATGAATAAATATGTGGAAATAAGAAAACATGGCCATGTTTGGGATTGATTTGGTGGGAGCAGAGAGTTCTAGGACTTATTAGTAGGAAACAAGAGTTGTAAGAGCCAGTTTGTAGAGGTCCTTGACTATAAGGAGCAAGAATTTTTAACCACATCCTATGATGAATCATTTAAATATTTTAAGCAGCATGAGTTTTTTAAGAAGATTAATTTGGCATGCAGAATGGATTGAAGGTAGTGAGACCATATAAGAGACTTGTGCCAAAGGCAGTATGGTATAATGGATAGAGACTTGGATTCAGGAACCAGTTATTTATTAAGTACCAACTATGTGTTAGCACTGTGAATATAAGGACAAAGTAAAACTCTTGCTCTTCATGAGCTTACATTTTATCAGGAAAGACAAATGTAATTTTACATGCATATATACATATACAGAAAAGAGGTAATTACATGAAGAGAGGCACTATCTATAACTGAAAAGATCTGGAAAGGCTTTATATATAAGGAGATAATTCAGCGTAAACTAGAGATTCAGAGAGGCAGCAGGACTGAGAAGGAACTACATTCTAAGCATAGGGGCTATCCATTACAAAAGTTTAGAGGTAGGAGTCAGTCAGGAAGCATTTGTTCACAAGTGATCTGAATACAAATTCAAGTAGGAAGATAACTCTTGCTATTCTAAGGGAAATTGAAAAGAGTGGGTAGGGGAAGCCTAGTTGGACAATGCAGAACATTTGCATTAATACAGAAGAATTGGTTTTTATCCTAATGAAGTTTGTATCATCCTTCAAGCTGATTGAACCATGAATTATAAATTAAGTTGTTATTTAATCCTGTTTTGTTAGTGTGTTCTGCAATTGTTGGGTTGTTTTTTTTTTAATGTTTATCCACTCTTGTGTCTATAGGAATGAATTACCTTTCCCTTACTCAATTCATATTTATTGTGCATTGAATATATTTTTTACACACTCCCCATTCCATCCCATTCCATCCCTTTCCATCCCATCCTTTTCAGGGGATACCCCACATATGAGCCATAAGAAAAATCATTCCCTGGTTTCTGAGATGGAAAACTTAACAAGCCAATAAGCGAGAACAGAGAGCCCCTTCTCATTAGAGGCCAGTCTCTTCCCAGACTAGATCTGGTACAAACCACATTCTGGGGTCATAAGAGAAAAATGCTGAGTGCCCCAGCTTCTGTGGAACTATCCAAGAAGTTCCTTATCACTAGACCAGAAGCAGATTAAAAGGTCAGAATGTTATCAGTATAAGGCTGACCAGATGCTGCTGTGTGCTTGAGTTCCTATGTTTCCCCTGCCTAGGGGCCAGAGTAGTCAGAACCCTTCAGGTACTAGTGAAGGCTAATCCTATAAGAACTGATTTTTCCCACCAGAAAAAATACCTTGGATTTGTTTTGCACTTAATGTTCTATGTACATGTTCTCTACATAAAATGTCAAGCTGGAAGCTCAGGATTAGTCATTTCCCCAAGTATTCAAGAAATAACAAATTTGCTTGGCAATATGTTAAAAAACAAAGAAAGAACAACTATGACCCTCCATAAATCATAGTAAATAGTAGTGACATGATGCTCCAAATTTCATAAAATAAAATAATTGCATACATTGATTATATTGGGGATTACGTGCACATGAAGTATATAGAGTACAATTCTACTGTCACCAATTTTACCCAAAAATAATATTTAAAATGTACTTCAGCATTTTATAAGATCTATGATTTAATCTGTATGCATTCTTCCCCAAAAGCACATCAATAAATATTTATTGAACTGAAAAATTTTAATTCTAAAATTGGTGTTTGGTCTTTTTATTTCACAGATTTCTAGCAGATGGATCTGGGATGTTGCTTGGGACTCCTGGCTAGAAGCTAAACATGAAGCCGAATCTTATGTTGCATTGGCCCTAGTATATGCACTTTATTGTGAATAGCTTATCATATCTACTATTTTATCACATTTATTGATAAATAAATACATGAGTTACATATGTGTTGCAAACGTTTATTCAGCAATCCTTTTAATTACTATGCAAATATTTTGTGATTTTTTTTTTACAATTGAAATTCCTTAATTTTATCCTTACAGTAAAAACATTCTTTACCTGTTTTCTACCTATTGAAATATAGTTATTTTTGTTGTTATTTAGTTGTTTCAGTTGTGTTGGGCTCTTTATGACCCCATTTGGGATTTTCTTGGCAAAGATACTGAGGTGGTTTGCCATTTCCTTCTTCAGCTTATTTTATAGGTGAGGAAACTAAGGCAAACAGTTAAGTGACTTGCCCAAGGTCACACAACTATTAATTGTCTGAGGTCAGATTTGAACTTTTTAAAAAATTAAATATTAATAACTATTAAAACTTAAAACTGCACTAAAACTTTTGGGACACACTATATTCATCATCATTCTACATTCTAACTGTAAGATTTCATATTCACAAATAAAAATTCTTAGTTTATGTTACATAACAAAGTTCAACATTTTTCTCATTTTGAGATTTTACTGCTTAAATAAGGAAATTTAGTAGCAAAATATTAAAAAAGAGACAACTGACATTGTATGATCTATTTTGAAAAATCTGTCACAGCATACTACTTTATATGTTCTGATTTTGGGGAGAAATTGTCCAGTTTTAAATATGCGTACTCTATGAACATGAATGGTAACCTTGCACTAACTTCCAAAAGCATAGTGCTTAAAAATATACCTTCTTAATCATCAGTTAACTTTCACTTCCATTTATACCAAACTTAAAAACTTAAATAACTATATGGAAACAAAAAGTAAGCTGATAGAGATTTATTTTTCAAAGCATCACCTTCCAGGTTATAACATAGGATCAGTACAGATTTGGCCCAATTGCCTACATTTTCTGATTTCAATAAAATGATCAACTCCCTCATTCTGGACCCCATACCTCTCATTAAAAGAGCCATGTCACATGTCAAGCCTGTCAGCTCATATTGAACTTGTCCAGTAAAAGACCCAGATCTTTCTCATATGAACTGGGGTTTTTTTAGCCATATCCTCTCCATCGTATATAAACATGTAAAATTTATTTCTTTAATCCAAGTAGAAGACTTTATATATATATATATATATATATATATTATATATATATATATATATATATATATATATATATATATATATATATCTCCATTTAAATTTCATCTTATTTGGTCCATTGTTCTAATCCACTGAGATGTTTTTGGAAACTCGTGCAAATGGCTATCCACCCCAAATATATGTCCTCAATTTATGAGGTTCAGAATCCATTGAAACAAAATTTCTTCTCTCCTGCTATTTCTCCCTGCATACTGACTCCTATGTACCTCAGTCTTACTTTTCCATAATCCCTATCCTGGCCTTTGCCCCCCTCTGATTCCATCATATCCTTTAGAATTCCCATTCTATTGTTGGTTGTAAGGATGCAAGATCTGTTCTGCCCTGATTATGCCAATTGTAGAGTGACAGACCCTCCAAGAGAATACTGAGATACCAAAGAAAGAAAGGCCTCTGCTAGCTTGGTAGTAAACAGGTTTTATTAGGGTTAATTGGGGGAATTTACTTGTGAGACCCAGTCCTTGGCATTAGGACAGAATGGTGAATCCACATACCTGCCCTCAGGCCAGGCCAGGTATTAAATAGAATATAGAAGGCATGATGCCAGGGATAGCTCATGGTTACGTTTTCCCATGGGACAGATATGGCTTCTTGTGCTTTTTACTCAAGGTAGTTTACATTCTCTGTCATGGGACAGATATGGCTTCTTGTGCTTTTTACTCAAGGTAGTTTACATCCTCTGTCATGGGACAGATATGGCTTCTTGTGCTTTTTACTCAAGGTAGTTTACATTCTCTGTGGAGTCATAAATCACATTCCCAGGCTCTGGCTCCCACCATACATTGGCAAAGTCCCTGTAATCCTGGATTTATTTGTATCACTTTCTATTTTCTGGTTTTGAGGGATCTGGCTTTGTCCCCAAGACACTGCATTCTTGACCAATGTCTCCAAAGTGGTTTATTCCTTCTCTTATGCCCCCCAGCACACTGGGCGGGGAAATGAGGTGCTGCTACTTACAGATCCAGTCTCTGTTATCTCTATCACCCAGTTTAGAACCTGCTGGCTTTCATGTACCATATTCCAGGTTATACTTCCTCCTTTCTCAAACAGTTTAGTACCTGATTGACTCCTCCACCTCTGTCCCTGACCACCTACCTTTTGACCTCTTCAAATCTCACAACCTGTATCTTCCCTCTACCTTAGCTATCCATGTACATAACTATGACTTTCACAATTCCGAACTTAAATTCTTTTCTGTGGTCAAAATTTCCTAACCTTCTATCTATCTTCATAGACCAGTATCTTCACCATTATCTCCAGTATTTCTATGACTTCCTCTTCTCCCAACCTACCATCCCTTTTCTGGACTCAACAGTTTTGACCCCATAGTAAACCAGTTCAAGTGGGCCCTCTCCTTCACCTTTTAATCCATTTAATCCTTTGTCCTACTGTCATTTATTGCCTGTCAATGCTCAATTTTGGGTCCCCTTCACCATCCTTCAACTTTCACTTCTGCTCCTATACTGTTCAATGCCACTGAGGAAAGCCATGCAACCATGCTTTCTGCATCTACTACAAATCCAGACTTCTTGTTCAGTCATTTCAGCCATGTCCAACTCTATGACCACATGTGGGATTTTCTTGGCAAAGATACTGGAGTGGCTTGCCATATCCTTCTCTAGCTTATTTTACAGATGAGGAAATTGAGGCAAACAGGGTTAAGTGACTTGCCCAGGGTCACACAGCTAGTAAGTGCCTTAGATTGGACTTCAACTCAAGCCTTCCTGACTCCAGGCCTGGCACTCTATCCACTGTACCACCTAGTTGCCCTCTTTAAAAAATACAATTTGTTATATAGGATGGCTTTCTGAGATGAGGAGTGGGAGAGATAATGAGGGAAATTATTATGCTTTTTCAAACAAAAGACATTAATAAAAACATTTTAAAAATAGAAATCCTTCCAAGTGTAATAGGGGAAGTAGTCAATAAGGAATCAGTCCTTAGAGCATGTTTGTATTTGATCTTCCTGATGCTTTGCATAGAGCATGCCCAGATATTTTCTTCCTGGTTCCAATACAACATGTGGAGGTTTGATTAGCCTACTTCTAGCCATGAGTGACTAGGATATTTGTGTAATGGGGAAACAATGAGTCTTGGAGTTAGCTAAGGAGATGGAAGGACTGATGACTCAGTACTGAATTATAACTGAAATGGAAAAGGATAGCTTTCCTCCACCCTTGGACCCCAACACTTTTGTGATTTTCTCTTCATTAGTGGCTTTCAAGTAACAAGGAGGATTGCTATAAATTGCTAGGCAGGGAGGAAACAAAAACACTAGAAAACATAAGAATAAATAGATCTTTCCTTAATATAAGTAGTATCTATCTAAAACAAGAGCAAATATCACCTGTAACAGCAATAAACTAGAGGCCTTTCTAGTATAATCAGCTGTTATGTGGCTGTAAAACAGAGATCACTATCTCCAAAGAATGTTGTGGTGCACTAGTAGTAAGAGAATGTCAAAAGGTCTAGAGAAGAGTTCCTCAATGTGTGAAGATATGCTCAATATTGTATGGAGGATTTATAAAAGGACATGGATAGCATTGGGCAGAAAGATAAAAAAAAGGGTGAGTTGCAATCTGCATTGATCAAGGGAGTACCTACATTAACGAGGTCACAAATCCAATGAAACGAGATAGTGTGTAAGAGAGTGACCCTTTTGGATATGAATAATGTTGATTGTGGAAAGGAACAGAAACAAGGACAGCTGTGAGAAAGTTGTAAAATAACAGTCTTTCAAAAAAAAAGGCACTTTATTCAGGATAAATAGCATCCAAGTGTAGTTTCCCAGCATCTGATTTCCATAATCATTTAAGATCATTTGAACCCCCAGTGAGGGCCAAAGCCTGAATTAATCAACCAGAAGAAGCACCTCGGCCTAACAGACATGCTTTTCTTTGTTCTCTGAGTAAACCCAGAATGCCTCTTCCTGTGTCAACAACTATAAGGCCAGATGCTAACCAAAAGCCTTCCTCTGTTTATGGCCATTAAGGATGAGATACCTTAACCCAAGACATCTTAAATAATGGGACTTTTCTTATCTTAATATTTTATGGACATATAACTATGTTATGTTACATTATGCTATGTTATGTTATGTTATGTTATGTTATGTTATGTTATGTTATGTTATGTTATTGATAGAGGAAACAAAGATATCCTGGGTTGTAATTTCAAGTGACCCTTTGTCAACTCTTTTATTTTATTGTATGTACAACCTATTAAGAAAATTCTTTTCTCATGCTATGGTGAAACATATATGGAGACCATAAATCTGAGGGACATAGACATGCTGAGTTGGGATTGCTCCAAAATGTATCTAAGACTTCTCATCCTTTTTATCAGTCAGTCAGAATTGAAGCTCCAACTTCATGTACACATGTTCACTAGCTTAAGGGAATAAGCAATATGAATTTATATATCACCTAGCCTCTTTTAACCAAACTTTCAGGTCAACACATATGAACGGCTTGAGGAATTGGAAGGGAATAACTAGAAAACTCAATTCCTAGAACTATATGATGACTATGAAACAAATGTATGAGTGACTTGAGTGGAGCAGCCAGTGGAGAAGCAGCCCAAATTGTCAGAGAATTGTTATATGTACAGTAACTAAGGGAGGCAAAGGATATGGAGGCCCCCAGTGTAGATATATGAGGTGCCCCAGGGACATTATTCCTTGGAATAGTGGGAAGTGATTAATAATAAACAGATTGGGAAAACCCAGCCCTAAAAGATATTTTTTGCCACTATTTATTTGCAAGTTATATACTTGTATGTGGGTTTTCCAAATTGATGAGTTCCACTGAGTCAATATTACTCTCTTACCCAGCCTCCCTTTCTGACCCTGTATTGGTATAATAGCCCATTAAACTTTCTTATCCTGCCTTGATTAGGTTTGTCTTACTTTACCTCATAGACCACAAATAAGGTTCCTGAAGGTAGGAACTAGTTGGAACTGAAAGAAATTGAAATCCCCACCCTCACCTCAATTAGCATCATGCTCTAACAAAGCTAAGCAGCCTACATGAATATGTGAAATACTTCAAACAACCACATATAGCAGTAAGCTGAAGATAAATCAGTCATGAGGACTGTTTTAGAAACTTTGGACTAAGAGTCCCATCTAATCACTCTTCTAGTATTTTCCTTACAACTTGTTCTGAATCAAGTAAATGCATCACACATTTGCATGTCAGTACAGTCCTCTTCAAGATAAGTAAGTACAGTAGAAATAAGCCAGTTGAAATTCTCATATACAGTTAAGCAAGACACATGGAAACCAAGGATTTACAAGTTTCTTAATGTTCTCATGATTTATGTAAGTCCTTTTTGTTGGGTAAATTTAGGGAATGCTACTATTTTCCCAAAAACATTTCTATTCCTTCTTTTTTTGGAGGTTTGTAGTGAGGGCAAATAACCACTTATAGAAATTTCTAAAAGTGGAAAAAATATTGCACCCTAAACTGCCATTTCTCCCTACTTCCCAATACCTGAATGATGCAAAACAAAATGAGTCAAAACGAGGAAAGCAATATTCACACATTCCCAGAGCTCAGTGCCTTACTGATTCAATAAATTCAACAGAATTTATAACTGGAAGGAACCTTAGAAAACACCTACCTATTTTACAGAGATGGAGACCAAAACACTGAGAACGAAAATTATTTGCCCAGGGTAATATCAATAACAAATAGAAGCATGATTTGAACTCTGGAACAAACATTGCCCTCTTGCCACAGTGCCTCCTTTCACATATGAAGACACTATTGTACAATGCTAAAATCGTCTAACACTGGTTAAGGTCACCATAAAGGAACGTATGGTATTTTTTCTAGCACTAGTGAAGTTACAACAACATTAAGACATTCACTGCGATTTTAAATGTGTTCTTTTTTGTGATATACAAAATATATCATCTATAGATAACATAATTTTGTCTGATATAAATAGCATACAATATTATTAGATTATGTAATAATGTATTATAATAAATTATTATCATATTTGTTAGAGAGGTGGGAGAGAATATCCTTTTGCATACTTGATATCCTCTTTGGATTACATTTTTCACAAGTCTGTGTTAACTTTGCAATTTACCACTTTGTATTACCTAGCATAGATTTTGCTCAGAAAGAATTATAAAGAGAAGACAGAGTCTCACAGGTGGCTTTGAACTAGGCCTGAGTTACACCAGTCTGTCAGTAGTTTTGGTTCATCTATGGAATAAAATGACTCATAAGTCATTCAACAGTTAAAAAAAAAAAAAGATTAACTTTGTCATAGCAGGAGAATGATATTCAGCAAGGATAGGGTTTGAGGATAGACAACTTAAGTTGATTCCATTAAATAAAACTCCCTTTCCTTTATTAACTATCCTCATATACCAGTCAAACTTGTCTCAGAGCTGCTTTGTACATAAGTGATGAGAATGATATTTCAATTTCTTTTTGCTTTTTTGTAGAGGGCAGTTGGGGTTAAGTGACTTATCCAAGGTCACACAGCTAGTAAGTGTAAAGTGTCTGAGGCCAGATTTGAACTCAGGTCCTCCTGACTCCAAGGCTGGTGCTCTATTCACTGCACCACCTAGCCACCCCATCAATATCTTTTAAAGAAAAAATAACTTCACCTGCATGGCAGACAGGTTAAAATATTGCTCCTATCACTAATGAGCTTAAGGATAGCTTGAGGAAGATGGGTAGGTCATCAAGTCAAGAAGACAAAGCAATAATGTTTATTATGTACCAGGCATTGTGCTGAGCTCTAGAGACAAAGAAAGGCAAAAATAGTGCCTCCCCTTCAATTCACATTTTAATGGGGAAGACAACAAGTAAACAATTATGTGCATTCAAGGTATATACAGGGAAAGTATATCAGAAGTAAGACCAAGGGGACCAGGAAAGGTATCTTTTCAGAAAGCAAATTTGAATTGAATCTTGAAGAAATTCAGGCAAGCCAGGAGACAGAGATTAGGATGGAGAGCTTTCCAAGCATGACAGACAGCTAATAAAAAGGCAGAGTCATTAAAAATTGGCAACCATATCCTAGACACAAAACAGAGTATATACTAGTTCAGGCCAAAATCTGAACAGTTTAGCCGCCCCATCCCCTACTTTAGATCTGGAGAAAATAATCAAATCAACATTACCATTATTGGAAAATAAATGTACATTGTCTTTGATTACGCTCAACATTCTTATGACTTTCCAGTCCAAAACACCCCTCCCTGTCCACTATTTCCTTATAAATGTCTTCTCTTATTAGAATGTAAGCTTTTGAAGGCAAGGGCTGGCTTTCTCTTTGTGCTTGTATCTCTATTACTTAGTACAGTGACTAATATATGGTAAGTCCTTAACATATGATTTTTCTTTTCCTTCCTTCCTTGCCTTCTTCCCTTACAATATAAACATTATTATGATGCTTTGTACCACTTCACCACATGTACCATATTCTAATTTGCATTTTAGTATTTGCCATATCTCCCCCAGAAGACGACTCTAAGCTATTTAACAATAGGAACCTATTTTATTCATCTTTGCTTCCCCAATGCACTCCTTGAACTGCCTTAGATGTGGCAGGTATTTAAAAAAAAAAAAAGTTTTGTAGACATCTTTGTTGAATTTTTATTAACAAATTCTTAGTCTATTTTGTGCGAACAATTTTATGGTTTTTATTATCTGCAAGATAGGATACAGCCTTTATTCATCAGAGATTTTGATTTACAGTAGGAGAGAATATATATATATATATACACATACATGTACATATACACGCACACACATAAACACTCATACATATAATGTGGTTGGAACAACATTCTGAGGCCCTACCCCCACATCAGTTCTGCTACTTTTTCTTTGAAAGGAATTAAAACTGTCCTTGAGACATAACCCTTAAGTTCCAAACCAATAACAGAGCTTCTAACATCCTAAATACAAATATCACTGTAGGAAGGGTTAGCGGCTCCTTCCCTAACCTTCTCACTAGACAGCACAGTCAGAGAAGCTGTGCACGACTAACACTTATCCTGTTAAGTAAACCTTTTGTTAACTATTGGTCTATGAACATTCATTTCATTCCAGTTCTAAGCCTGAAGCATTACATTTGCCTGAATCAGGCCCAGCCCACAACATCTCCCACTACCCCAAACTCAGAGACACAGACATACACAAGAAAGAAAAAAGCATGCTATTTTTAGCACTCCTGTATACTTCAAGTATTTTAACATTCAAGACATTCAAGTTGGCTTGTCTCAAATTGCAGAATGAATCAATTTCTTAGGTACATGGAAGATATTTTCTCTTTCTTGACTTATAACTCCGTAAGTCAAGCCAACAAGCAAAGAGAAAATGCCATCCATTCATATTGTAGACATTTCAGTAAAAATCCCCTTTCTAATTTTCCAAAGACAGAATCTGCATCAGCCAAGATCTTGGCAGGTCAGGCAAATGGCAAGGTTTTTAATGAGGATGCTTCTATGAGACTGAAATGTGGAGGAGGAACCCTGACCTTCAAAGCACCCAAGAGACAAAGACAATTTTATTATTTTCTTAACCTTCTACAAAGGTTAAACAGGAAAAAGGAAAGAAAGGAAATTCTTTCAAAAGAGGACTGACTGGCTACAGAGACACTAACATTATTGAAAGAATGTAAAGAGCATTTTACAATATTAAAAGAAGCATCTCTGAAATTGCAGGGACCCAAATGGTACTTCACTCTGCCAGAAGAACAAAGCAATGTCTTCAATATTGTTTCTGCTAATGATATACATAGACAAGATGTGAAAGGCTGGGAAATTCTTATATTACATCAGATTATAACCTCCTAGTGAAGTCCTTGAGAAAGTTATTCAGGAATTACCAAGTACCAATGTATGTGCTCTTTGTTTTAATTTGTATTTCTCTATAATCATAAGTGATTTAGAGCATTTTTTTTCATGTGACAATTGATAGCTTTGAATTTTCTTCTGAAAACTGCCTATTCATATCTTTTGACCATTTATCTACTAGATAATGACTCTTCTTTTTACAAATTTCGCTCAGTTCCCTATATATTTGAAAAGTGAGACCTTTATCAGAGAAACTTGTAAATTTTGTCCCTAGTCCCCTAACTTGTTCCCTAGTTTCTTAGTTTGTCCAATTTTGGCTGTATTAGTTTTGTTTGTGCAAAAACTTTTTAATTGTATGTAATCAAAATTATCCATTTTACTTCCTGTGATTGTCTCTATCTCTTGCTTGATCATAAATTCTTCCCTTATTCATAGATTTAACAGTTACATTTTTCCATGCTTCTCTAATTTACTTGCATCACTCTTCTTGTTTCAATCATTTATCCACTTTGATCTTATCTTGGTATAGAGTGTGAGATGTTGAGCTATGTCAAGTGTCTGCCAAACTTTGGCTTTCCAGTTTTCCCAGCAATTTTTGTCAAATATTGAGTTCTCATCCCCAAAGCTTGGATCTTTATATTTATCAAATGCTGCATTACTATGGTCATTAACTACTGTGTGTTGTGTACTCAATCTATTCCACTGGTCCACCACTGTATTTCCTAGTCGGTACTAGATTGTTTTGATGATTACCTTTTTGAAATATAACTTGAAAGGGAGGCGAGGTGGTACAGTGAAAAGAGCACTGGCCCTGGAGTCAGGAGGACCTGAGTTCAAGTCTAGCCTCAGACACTTACCACAAAACTAGCCATGTGACCTTGGGCAAGTCACTTAACCCCAACTGCCCTACCTTCCCCCCTCCAAAAAGCAAAAAGAAAAATATTAAAAAAAAAAAAAGAAATATAACTTGAAATCTGTAACTATTACACTGTCTTTGTTCACATTTGGTTTCATTAATTCCCTTAATATTCTTGACCTTTTGTTTTTCCTGATGAATTTTATTATTTTTTCTAGCTCTATAAAATAATTCTTTGGTAGTTTTATTGGTAAAGCATTTAATAAGTAAACTAACTTATATAGAACTGTCATATTTATTATATTGACAGGGCCTACCCATGAGCAATTAATATTTCTCCAATCATTTAGATATTTGTGTGAAAAGTGTTTTATAATTGTTTTAATATAATCCCTGGTTTGTCTTGCTAGGTAGATTCCTGTAGTTAATTTGATTGGTTTCTTAAGCCAGCTCTAAAATGACACACTAGCCTGTGAAAGTGCAAAAATGCTTATGGTCCAGGAGTGATTGATCAATGCAATCCATTTATTGATACTATGAGCAAGGTTTTTGTAGAGCAATGAAACAAAGAAGGTAATTATAGGTCACTTAGTTTTCTAATACTGCTTTGTTTAATTTCAAGATGCCATATAGCTATGTCAATTTAGGCCTTGAAGATAACCATGTCCTTGATTCCAGTACCCAAAGAATAGTATCTAAAAATGTATGGTAGAGCCAACACCTGGCTATAATACCTGAATAGGGCACAGCCCTGGATCTCAGGATATCAGGCAGGCTCTGATTTACAGCTGCATCAATGGGAAAACCAGGACTGGACACTTAGGACTGGCCTCTGGAAAGCCCGGAGCTAACTTATCTAGGAAGAACCTGATTCCTAGATCAGATGTTTTGGCTCCCTTCAGATTCCCAAGTATTTTATACTGTCTGCAGTTATTTTAAATGGAATTTCTCTTTCTATTGTTGTTGAGTTCTGTTGGTAGTACATAGAAATGTTGATCATTTATGTGGGTTTATTTTATATCCTGTAACTTTGCTGAAGTTGTTAACTGTTTCAACTGTTGGTTTGTTGTTCATCCTTTGAGAGGACCAATGACATCATTTGGGGGATGTCTTGACTTGTAAGTGAATTGAATTTAAGTGAGACAGAGCTGTGAAAAATCATCAAACTCACTTTCTCCTCCAGAGTCACTGGAGTCCAGTCAAAATGACTGTTGATGACCTAAGATAAAGTGGGGGACCTTGGCCTTTTTTTTTTTCAAATGCTTTATTAACTTCTGGTTTACATCATTCATTTCTGCCAGATTTTGAGTTACAAATTTTCTCCCTGTTTTTCCCCTACCCACTACCCCAAAACACCGGTCCCACAGGATATCCCCTCCTCCAATCTGCTCTCTCCCATATATCCCCCCATACACCCTTCAACTTTTCCAGTAGGGCATGGTGGATCTCTATGCCCCAGTGCCTGTATATCTTATTTCCCAAATACATGTAAAATAATATTAATAATAGTATTTATTTATTTTTAAATATTTGGTTTTAAAACTTTGAATTCCAGATTCATTCCCTTCCTCCCTTGTCACCCACACTTACTGAGAAGATAAGCAATTCAACATAGGTTGTACATGTGTAGCTAATGCAAAACATTACCATAGTAGATATATTGTAAAAGACTGATTATATTTCCCTCCCTCCTAGCCCACCTCCCACTTGTTCTATTCTCTACTTTGATCCTGTCCCTTTTCAAAAGTGGGTGCTTCCCACTTACCTCCCCTCCAGCCTGCCCTCACTTCTATCATCGCCCCTCTCATCCCCTGCCAGGCTGTCCTCAGCGGGAAGTTAGCTTCTCTGCGTCATTTTGTGGGTTCTGTAGCTCCAAAGTTTGTTCAGAGTCCCCTTTTATATGAATTGGGGAAGGTGGAAACCAGACCCCTTCGGAAGTCCTGTTTCTAACCACCTTGGCCTTTTTCTTCAGGAGCATTATTACTATGCAAGCAAAATGTAGATCCTAAAGATTTTTGAGGAGAGGAATCACATAATCAAATCTACTTGTAAGAACCATTACTCTGACAGGTGTATGAAAGAAGGGTTCAGTTGGATAGGGACTTTGGGGTCCTTTCCAACTCAGATTTTATGAGAGAGTATTTATGTAACAGTACATACTAGGGTGATCAGAAAGGAGAAAATTGAGGCAGCTAGGTGGTGCAGTGAATAGAGGGCCAGCCCTGGAGTCAGGAGGACCGAGTTCAAATCCAACCTCAGACACATAACGCTTACTAGCTGTGTGACCTTGGGCAAGTCACTTAACCCCAATTGTCCTGCTTCCCCCCACCCCTCCCCCCCTCCAAAAAGCAAAATAAATAAAAGGAGGAAATTGTTTTAAACTGCACTTAAGAATTCTGCTGGATACTTCTAGGGAGATGCCCACTTCTATTGCTAATGCCTATCCTAGGCATATATGCCTAGCAAGGGAATCTCTGGATCAAAGATTATGGATATCTTAGTCACTTTGTTTGCTTTCCAGAGTAGATGGGTCAATTTACAACTCCACCAATGGTATATCAAGGTGCTTGTCTTTCCACAAGTATAGAGGACTATGGCCAGTGGGGCTCTAACCCTGATGGTTGAATAAGCCCTCTCAACATAAAACCCTGCTAACCAGGCCCAGATTGGTTCTCTATACCCCAGGAAGGCTCACAGCATGGGCTTCTCATCCCCCTGTATGCACTCCCAGCTTGGGAACAAGAATGCTTCTCAGGGGAAACTAGCATAATGTTGCAACATAGTATTAACTAGAAGCCTTGGGACAACTTCGTTCTGTTTTAGGGAAGTTTAGGGAGATTTGGAACATTCTGCTGTAGCAGCAAGCACCCAGCATCCCCAGAGTGGCTGCCAACACAGGTTCTTAGATCTGCTTTTGTAAAGGAAAGCAACTCAAAATCAGTTAACAAGCTTACTTTAATCAAACAAATGTATATTACCTAGTTCAGGGGAAAAAGGTCAGCACCCCGAACTTCAGAATATACAGACAGATCAAATAGACAGGCTTCCAAACTGTCCAACCATTATATTAATACCAAATCACAGTTACCAGAGAGGGAAGCATCAACATCTGGGTTTTCAAAGCCAGGGGGCTCTCAACAACGGCTTCCCAGAGTCTCATCTGGTCAAATCACACAACACTTCTCAAAGTGAGCCCCAAAGCAAAGCCTCTCCTAAGGGTTTATATAGCCTTCTCCTGGCTCAGAGAATGTAACAACCTTCTGGACCCACTGCCCAATCACAAAGTATCAAGGTGTGGGCTTTCCTGAAAAACAAGCCTCCCACCACAGGCTCCAGGTGCACTTAAGCTAGGGGCAGGGAAGATCTTTAAATTTGCATTTCCGTTGAATCTGAGTGGAATCCGGAGTGACGGAGCCCACTGGAAGATGAAGTGTGGCAGAGTCCAGCCCAGGAGGTTGCCCAGTGTGTCCGGACTGGTCAAGCGCAGAGCGCATGGGGTCTGCACAGCCCAGACCTAAGAGCAGACAAGCAGACTACACCAGAGAGAGCAAAAGCCCCAGCCTGCAGACTTACTGAGGACAAATCACAGTCATCTATCGGAGGGATAGGATCATTGGAGCCAGGTAGGAGAGTTGGGCCCTCAGTGGAAAGAGCGGCTTCTCTGGCTGCATTCGGCCCCCAGACTGGAAGTTTAGAAACTGCCTGCCTGTATAATACAGGGGCTGGAATGGCAAGATAAATTCTAGCTGCTCCCATCCTCCCATCCCTCCTTCATGAAGCAGAAAACCCAAAGATAAATCTCCCACCCAGATTGAAATCCCAAGTTAATGGAAATAGCCCCAGGCTTGAGAGTCTCCAAGAAGGGGTGTAACCGAGATAGCCAGGAGTCTGAAGAGAAGAGAGGGTGGGGTCCCAACAAGCCCCACCTCTCCTCACCAACAAAAGCCTACTTATAGCCCAGGGGTATAGAGGCAGAAATCTGAAGTGGTCAGAAGTACCCACATCTATGCATCTACATCCCTCATTGACTTCCCTGACTTAGCCATAAACTAGCCACCCAGAGGTATTCAAAGTCAAGGATCAGGCCCTAAACTCATAGCCTGAGAAACTAAGAAACGGGAAGTCAAAATGGGAAAAAAAGAAGCTGAGAAGGAGAAGGGGAATGCAAAAAAGTCTATTCGAGCATACTATGCAGGGCAAGAACAACAAAACACAATATAGACTCTCTGCCCATACCAGAAACCAAAGAAGGAAACATGATCTGATCTCAAGCCCAAATAGCATTCCTGGAGGAGCTTAAGAAAAATTTTAAAGACCAAATCAGGGAGGCAGTGACCAACTTGGAAAAACGTCTCAGTGAAGTAATCGGAGAAAATACCTCCCTAAAAAAGGAACTTCAAAAAATAACTGAAGACCGTAATTCGATAAAAATTAGAAACAATCAAATTGAAGCTCAGAACTCTATGATGCAGCAAGAGTCAATCAAACAAAACAAGACGATCGAAAAATTGCAAGAAAATGTAAAATATCTCACTGGAAAAATAACTGACCTAGAGAACATATCCAGGAGAGACAACCTAAGAATTATTGGTCTACCAGAAAGCCATGATGAAAAAAGCAGCCTAGACAACATCCTCCAAGAGATTGTCAAAGAAAACTGTCCTGAGGTCCTGGAATCAGAAGATAAAATAACTATCGACAGAATTCACCGGACTCCTCCTGAGAGAGATCCCAAACTGAAAACTCCAAGAAATATAGTAGCCAAATTCCAGAATTACAAGATTAAAGAAAAAATTCTACAAGCAGCCAAAAAGAAACAATTCAAATATCGAGGAACTACAGTTAGGATCACACAGGACCTAGCAGCTTCTACATTAAAAGAGCGGAGGGACTGGAATTTGATATTTCGTAGGGCAAGAGAGCTAGGACTACAACCAAGGATTAACTACCTGGCAAAACTGAGCATAATATTCCAGGCAAGGAGATGGCAGTTTAATGAAATAAGGGACTTCCAGATGTTCCTGATGAAAAAGCCAAAGCTCAGTGGAAAATCTGATCTCCAATTACAAGACTCAAGAAAGACATAAAAAGGTAAACAAGAGAAACACAGACTCACACATGCATAAGTGCACACACCCACAAACACACGCTCATTACTTGGGATGCAACAAGAGCAAAATGTTCACATCCCTATATGTGGAGCTAATAACTGTCAATATTCAAAACCTTTATGATTATCATGACCTTCAAAAGGGTTATACTTAGATAGAGGGTGTGGGTATGAATGCACTAACCTGATGTCTAAAAAAACCCAAAACTATTAAGGGGATCAAAGGTACTGTAATGGGAAAAAGGAAAGGATGAGCTAGGAAAAGGTAAAATATGCCATCTGAAGGGACATTAAAACACACTATAGAAGAGGGGAAAGAAAGAGGGAGAGGAACATCATCCAAACACTATTCTCACTGGTTCTGGTTCAAAGAGGGATCAACTTAAATCAGTGAAGTTTAAAATTTTAATGTGAATAGACACATAAATTCATTAAATAGAGGAAAAGGAGGGAGGGAGAGGAGCAATGTTTGAAATTTACTCTCATTAGTTTGGAAAATGGGGAGTAATTCACTCTGATAAGTATAAAAACTTATTTCGTCCTATAGAAAGCAGAAGGGTAAGGGGCGGGGAAAGAGGAGACTAAAGGGGGGATTAGAAGGGAGGGAAAGAGTAATAAGGGGAGAGGGTAGGTTAAGAAGAGGGATCACTGGGTGGGAACACTGAGGGAGGGGATGGTCAAAAGGGAAAACTTCAAGGAGGGGAAGGGAGAAGGAAGAAACAAAAACATAAACAGGGGAGGGAATAGGATGGAGGGGAAGAGACAGATAGTCATTATTACTGTGAATGTGAATGGGATGAACTCTCCCATAAAACAGGCAGATAGCAGAATGGATTAAAAACCATAATCCTACAATATGCTGTCTACAAGAAACACATTTGAAACAAAGGGATACCCACAGGGTAAGGGTAAAAGGTTGGAATAAAATTTATTATGCCTCAGCTAAAGTAAAAAAAAAGCAGGGGTAGCAATACTTATCTCAGATAAAGCAAAAGCAAAAATAGATCTAATTAAAAGAGATAAGGAAGGAAACTATATCCTACTAAAAGGCACCATTGAGAATGAAGCAATGTCACTACTTAATATATATGCACCAAGTGGTATAGCATCCAAATTCCTAGAGGAGAAGTTAAAGGAATTAGAGGAAGAAATAGATAGCAAAACTATATTAGTGGGGGACCTTAATCTTCCCCTCTCTGAACTGGATAAATCTAACCTCAAAATAAACAAGAAAGAAGTTAAGGAGGTGAATAGAATCTTAGAGAGACTAGATATGATGGATCTCTGGAGAAAACTGAATGGGGATAAAAAGGAATTTACTTTCTTCTCAGCAGTACATGGTACATACTCAAAAATAGACCATGTACTAAGGCATAAAAACCTCACAATCCAGTGCAGAAAGGCAGAAATAGTAAGCGCATCATTCTCAGATCATGATGCAATAAAAATTATATGCAATAAAGGGCCATGGAAAGATAGACTAAAAACTAATTGGAAACTAAACAATTTAATCCTAAAAAATTGGTGAGTCAAAGAAGAAATTATAGAAACAATCAATAATTTCATTCAAGAGAATGATAATAATGAAACAACATACCAAAATTTGTGGGATGCACTAAAGGCAGTTCTCAGGGGAAGTTTTATATCTCTGAGTGCATACTTAATTAAAGCAGAGAGAAGGGAGGTCAATGAATTGGACATGCAATTGAAAAAGCTATAAAAAGAACAAATTGAAAATCCCCAATTTAGTACTAAATTAGAAATATTGAAAACCAAGGGAGAGATTAATAAAATTGAAATTAAGAAAACTATTGAATTAATAAATAAAACTAAGAGCTGGTTTTATGAAAAAATCAACAAAATTGATAGACCCTTAGTCAATATGATAAAAAAAAGAAGAAAACCAAATTATGAGTATCAAAAATAAAAAGGGTGAATCTACCTCCAATGAAGAGCAAATCAAAAAAATAATGAGGAATTATTTTTCCCAATTGCATGCACATAAATATGATAATCTTAGTGAAATGGATGAATATTTACCAAATCACAAATTGCCCAGATTAACTGAAGAGGAAGTGAATTACCTAAATAACCCCATCTCAGAAAAAGAAATCAAACAAGCCATCAAAGAACTCCCTAGGGAAAAATCTCCAGGACCAGATGGGTTCACTAGTGAATTCTATCAAACATTTAAAGAACAATTGATTCCAATACTCTACAAACTCTTTGGGAAAAGTAGTGAAGAAGGAGTCCTACCAAACTCTTTCTATGACACAAATATGGTACTGATTCCTAAATCAGGAAGAGATAAAACAGAGAAAGAAAATTATAGACCAATTTCCCTCATGAATTTAGATGCAAAAATTCTAAATAAAGTATTAGCCAAAAGACTCCAACAACTTATCAAAAAAATAATACACTCTGATCAGGTAGGATTCATTCCAGGAATGTAAGGATGGTTTAATATTAGGAAAACCGTCAGTATAATTGAGCACATCAAAAATAAAACTAGCAGAAACCACATGATCATCTCAATAGATGCAGAAAAGGCTTTTGACAAAGTACAACACCCATTCCTATTAAAAACACTAGAAAATATAGGAATAAATGGAGCCTTCCTCAAAATAGTTGATAGCATCTATTTAAAACCATCAGCAAGTATTATATGCAATGGGGATAAACTAGAAGCCTTTCCAATAAGATCAGGAGTGAAACAAGGATGTCCACTATCACCCCTCTTATTCAATCTGGTACTAGAAACACTAGCAGTAGGAATTAGAGAAGAAAAAGAAATCAAAGGAATCAAATTAGGTAAAGAAGTGACCAAGCTATCACTCTTGGCAGATGATATGATGATATACTTAGAGAATCCTAGAGAATCAAGTAAAAAACTACTTGAGACAATAAATAAATTTGGCAAAGTTGCAGGATATAAAATAAACCTACATAAATCCTCAGCATTCCTGTACATCTCTAATGAAACTCAACAACAAGAGATAGAAAGAGAAATCCCATTTAAAGTCACTGTAGACATTATAAAATATTTGGGAATCTACTTGCCAAAACAAACCCAGAATCTATATGATCACAACTACAAAACACTTCTCACACAAATAAAAGCAGATCTAAATAGTTGGAAAAATATCAATTGCTCATGGCTGGGTCGAGCTAATATAATAGAAATGACAATTTTACCCAAACTAAACTATATATTTAGTGCCATACCAATCAATTTACCAAAAAACTACTTTCTAGAGTTAGACAAAATAATAACAAAATTTATTTGGAAAAACAAACGGTCTAGAATATCAAGGGAATTAATGAAAAGAAACTCTAGGGAAGGTGGA